>JANRMT010062852.1:45721089-45860027 GCA_026402145.1 Polypterus bichir lapradei | reverse complement strand
TATCTATCTATCTATCTATCTATCTATCTATCTATCTATCTATCTATTTATTTATCAAAGGACATTCCCAATCCTCCCAACAAGCATCACAAGAAAATACATTACACTACCTCCCCAAAGTACAAAGATGGGACTTCAGGCTAAATTTAAATATCAGAATAGGAGAAGTGGTCCTGACATCTAGAAGTACTGCATTTTAAAGTTTTGGGGCAGACACTGAAAAGCTTGTTACCACTCCATATATAGTAAGAGCATGGTATATGCAAAAGAGATTGATAAGAGGGTCTAAGCACCCTCAAGGTAAGATACCTAACAAGAAGATCTGAAGTATAGGGAGGATTCAGGTTATTTAGGGCTTTAAGCACAAACAAAAGCACTTTAAACTCAATCCTTTACCTAACAGGCAGCCAACAAAAAGAGGCCAAAACAGGAATGATGTGTTCCTTCTTTCAAGAGCAGGTTAATAACCTGGCCGCGACATTTTGAACCAGTTGCAGATGACCTAAGGCAGACTGACTAATTTCAGAGTACAATGAGTTATACTAATCCAACTGGTTAAAAATAAAAGCATGGATACATGTTTCCAGGTTTTTAGCTAATAAAAAGCCTTAATTTGAACAAACTACCCTTGACTGCTGCATTTATCTCTCAGTCAAAACAGAGGGAAAACGTAAAAATCACACCCAGATTTTCTGCATATGTTTAAATATGTGGGAAAAAGGAACCATGCTTACAAACAAGACTGTTAACTGGAGTAAAAATCAGCACTTTTGTCTTTAATTTCATTTAGCTGGAGAACATTTTTTGCCATCCAGCTTTTAACATCCTTAAGGCAATCAAACGATTTATTTATTAAGCTTGCACTATTTGACTTCAGAGGAATATACAACTGTATGTCATCTGCATAACAGTGAAATGCAATGCCATGATGCTGAATGACCGATTAAAGATTGAGCATAAAAGTGTGGGGGCCAAAAGGAGGTGAGAGACTCTACAGGTCACAATAGCAGAGGATGAGAAAATCCTATCAGCAGAGATGAAAAAGAACTAGCCTTAAATAAGATTTAAACCAGGCAAGGGCTGTGCATTTGATACCTACCAAATGCTCCTTCAGCTGATCTATCACAACGGTAGGGTCAATCATTTCAAAAGCAGCACTTAGATCTTGCACGATCAAACAGATACAGTCCCCAGCATCAATTGCCTGTAAAAGATCATTTGCCACTCACAACTGAGCAGATTCCGTGCTGTGGATTATTCTCATAACTCAAATGTTTAAAAAAGGAGTGAAAACCCCAGTTTCTCTGCTGCCCATGGGTTTAAATCATCTCATCAGCGTCAGTAAGTGAACAGGTAAATGGGCAAAACTGGACAGATGCATAAAAACTTAACTAGTTTTAAGATAAATATGGGGCATTTTTATTTAGCTTCAAAATCAAGTATCTGCATACCAAAGGATGAACTTTCCACTTAGTTTTAAGTTGCTTAAATCTTCTATCAGCGTTTAAAAATTAAAAATAATATAACTACAAGTATACTGTGTAGCTATGTTATGCTATTAAAAGACCATTTATTTATTACAGTTCAGTGGCGTAGGAAAATAAAAATGCTCTGGATCGACGCCGAATGTAAAAATGATACTTAACATTTCTGCGTGCTAGTATTAAATAGGAACAGACCATTCTAACAAAGATGTTCTGCAGTGCCTCCTCCTTTCCAGTAGAGGTCCCTGAGTACCGCGAAGATGGTGTGTCGGCGCGAATCTCAAACCTCGATTAAAAGTCGCGAGACTTCCCTTTCGCTTCCTCTTTGCGTCACCCTCAAAAAATGGTAGGTGATGTTTAGCTGCATCTGGCTTATGTAGAAAAGTAAAATCCGTAACCATCTTGCACTGTAAAGCTTTGAAATAGCAGATTTCTCATGTATATAATACCTAGCTTAATAGGTTATATATCGCCAAAGCAAAGATATTGTTGAAGATGGATAAAAGCGACTATGAAGGCGTGCGACTCTTACGCCGCTTTCTCCGCTGTTTAGCTAAAGTATGGTGGAAAGGCCTTTTCACGCGATGTTAATGTCATTTTGTAAGTTTTATTTAAACGCTTTGTAAAATGAGTGTCTTCGTCGTTTTTGGAAAGTATATTTGTTACAAGTTTTGTCTTATTGGAGTTTATGGAATTTTAAAGTGCAAAGGACACTACCTTTAAGTGTTTCGAGTACTGTGTACTGGTGAGGTTTTTTTCAGTGCTACAGAAAGAGCTTAAGGACCCCTCTGTTGTTTCTTTCTTTTGAATTCTGGCTGATGTGTATCAGTGCACGTGTATCGTAAAACGTGGCCATGGAGAATTTGTGGGCACAAGAGGAAATGTTAGCCAAGAGCATTAATGGCAGGGTTCCTTTGATAAAATCACCCCGATTGACATGGTGGAATTAATAAGCATCATTTTAATGTTCACTTGCAGCCATCCAAAACACGCAAAACCAGGAAGCTAAGAGGGCACGTCAGCCACGGCCATGGCCGTGTTGGTAAGTACCCTTTGGGTTCTGTATGGTGGTTAGGCCTAAAACCTAAATAATTCTGTGATATTTATAGCATGTCTTATCTTGCTGTGAACTCGTAACTTCATACAAGATTAACATTTTCAAACCCGTGTCATCCATATCATGAGATAGCGATCTGAGTGGTAGTTGAATTGAAAACGAAAAATATGCCCCTTAACTATCTGTCTCCCCATACAGGCAAGCACAGGAAGCACCCTGGAGGTCGTGGTAATGCAGGTGGTATGCATCACCACAGAATTAACTTTGACAAATAGTAAGTTTGTTAATGTTTTATTCTTGAGATATTCATGTGTCTCCTGTGGACATTGGATGCAGGTTTGCTATACTTGCAATCCAACCCGCATTATGTAACGGATCAAATTTGTCAAGTGTGTGGTGTTTTTTATTGCTGTGTTAAAATAGCGCGAAAATGTAAATTGCTTTCTTATATTCGTCAAACAAAGGATACGTTTTTAAACAGTCACTTATGAGGTGGAGGGGTTTTTAGTTTAATGTATGTGATTTGTTCCTTGGAGTTAGTAACAACGTAGAGTTTAAAGGTTTCAGTGCTGCACTTTTCTACAGTTAAATATGACCCACATTACTTAAAATGCAAAGCTAATTTAGCTGGAAAAATGAAACCTCCTCAGCTCAATGTGTACGTATGGACTTAAGCCAAGTGGTGTACTTCAAATTATTTCTTAACTGTTACAGGATGGAATTATGTTTTGTTTACTTTAATGAGTATTTTAGTGTTGATGCTGATGAAAAGATCTATCTGCATAATAAACATTTGCTAATTTATTTTGTCAGCCACCCCGGTTACTTTGGTAAAGTGGGTATGAGACACTACCACCTGAAGAGGAATATGTACTTTTGCCCAACAATTAACCTAGACAAGCTTTGGACACTTGTCAGTGAGCAGACTAGGCTGAACTATGGCAAGAAGCTAGACGGCCCTGCTCCCATCATTGATGTAGTGCGTGCTGTAAGTAGCTTTTAACTTTGGTTCCTTTTATTTTTTGTACACATCGAAATTGTACCTGCAACTTTGGTTACACTAACTTTTTTATTTCTATGTATATTTGGAGTATTGATTATTTGTCTGTTAGATGCCCTTTTTCTCTGCCTTCCTAACTTATCCTGACCAGGCATTTTATTTATTTTAACCAATGAGTGGCATATTGTGCAAGTTTATGACATCAAACAAAATTAATGCATATCAATTCTTTTAGTCGGTACCCTTCACAGACCATACTAATATGAAGTTTTTTACAGAATTTGGAGGAGTAGACTCCATGTGCATTTGTCTCTTTTGCTTTTAGAAAAAACGTGTAAGCAGCCAGTGTATTAGGAATTGTTTTTTTATATGCTTATTTCGAAAATGCACAAACATTTCGTCATACAGAACAAGCCAAATGTAAAGGTCTACAGTCATTTTTACTTTGCTTGCCATAAGGAACTTTGAATAAAGTTAATATAAGATATATTCATTTGGCTACATGAGTATTTATATTTAAAAAAAAAATAAATAAATAAAATGAACAAAACAGCTAAATCTGTTAGACATTACTTACAAAGCAAATGCATCTCTTGAGGTTCTTTGGGCCTAGTCTGGCTGGTTTCCTGGGCACCTGCATTAGACAAGTGAACTGCATATAAAACTAACAATTATTAGAGTATTCAAGCATTTTGCAGTGCAAATGGGAATAACCCGCTTTTGAAACTTGCAGTTTTCAAGCTTTAAAGGATGTTTGGTGTTTTTCAAGTCAATGTTTTTCACAAACATTGCCATTTAAATTGTGTTCTAAGGTTAAGCGTTTTCTATAAATTTTAAAACGCACTGGTATTTTACAGTGGTGTCTTAGTTGCTGCTGTGTTCCTTCATGCTTATGTTTTATTTGTATTCTCTTTAAAAGGTCAACATTTTCATCTTTGAACTGTACATTTTGCCCCAGTTGCCATCCTGTTGGATGTGAGTTGGGAATGTGGAAAAGTGATTCTTACTCTGCATCCTCTCCCCTTTCTCATGGAGGCTAATTTTAATGTGAAGGTTTTATCAGCGTTTGTAGAGTTAAGGAGTATTCTACATTTTGCTTCTTAAGAATGAGTAACAGTGCTTGGGAGCCAAGCTATATAAATGTCTGTATGGTGTAGTACTGTGCTAATGGTTTGATATCATTCATTCATTCTCGATTGGCTACAAACATTTGCAGAAACTTCCTGAAAGTGCCAAACTGCTGCCATCATGTTTTCTTTATCATTTGTGCCTAACCCGCAAGCTTGTTGTCCACTCGTATTCACAGCAGGAGGCATGTAAGATTCCAGTGCCATGTTTAGCAGAAGTGTACTCTAGCTAAGGGAAGGCAGCCTGATTAGTGCGTCATTCACAAAGTTTGAAGGGGAATTGCATAGGTATATTTGTAGTATTCTGCTGCTGTGGTGCTCCCAGCCTCAGCGAGCCCGTACTTTCTTACTCTTTATGGAAGCTTGCTATCCTTAAAATTAGCACTCCTTGTGGCTGCACAAGTTGGGATTCTTTGGTGACCTGGGGTGATGGTATCGTACATCAGTGTTTTGAAATAACAGTGCAAACTTTTAAAACATTGCACAGCCCTAGTCTAGTGTGGAAGTTGTAAAACAATATCAGAGTAGATGTTAAATATGCAGGGAAGCATGTTTTGTCATTGTTGTAACACAGGTAGCTGTTTCAGGCCAGCCGAGATTCCTTAAATGGGTGCAGGGAACCCCGGGGTGGTGGTAGGCGGGTATAAGTGGGTTTCAACTTGTACTGCAATTCCACAGATGTTAATGGGCACATGAAACCCCCAAACATTTTCTCTACAACTGAATTTCAGTTTTTATCTAGTGACATTCATACATATGAAGCTAACTAGTTTTGATGTGGGTGAATGTGTAGCATTGGTCACTAATACTGAGGCTTGGTACAGTAAAATTTGTATCATTTTGTGTTTTTATCACTTGTCTCGGAACAGGGCAGGTGGCATGTGTAGCTAAACGATCCCTTGTCACAGGTAAGCAGCTAGTTAGTTGGCTAAGCAGCGGGAGTTGCAGCGCATGATCTCCTAGCTGTCCCATCTACTAGAGTATTTCCTTACCTTCTTCACTAGATGCTAGAGGATCTTTATCAAAAACTGTAGGACGTTTAAATTCTGGAAAAATAAGCATAGCTGAATTGTCCCGCTCAACTCTGCACAATGCCACTTGGTAGACTGATTAATAAGACTTTAATGTATGCCTACTAGGGTTTTCAGATCGAATGTCATTATTCAAATATAATTTGAGTTAAATACATAATTCGAAAGCAAAACCTGACATTTGATTGTCAATGAATGATTGTTTTACCTGCACTAATTTGTACATTGTTACTCCAGACGGCCTACACAAAGCTGCAGTGTTGATCCGTTTTGCGCTTCACTTCCACAATGGGCCTTTGTCACTTAAAATGGCTTTACTGTCTTCATTTAAAAAAACCTGCAGCTTACCCCTTCATTACATAATAGTAGCCCCGATCCCATTACTTTTCAGTTTGATCTACAGGAATACTCAGAGCAGTTTTCTTAAATACATCTCCTGTGTACTTAAAGTATCGTTTTGCATCAGATTCTGTCCTATTCACCCTCAAATCTTAGATCGTTTGCCTAAAACCTTCTCATTAAAGCAAATGGAAAATATCCCAATTCTGATTTTCCTTTTAACACTTCAAAACCCCAACTTCAAAGAGCCTCATCATCCAACACGTATTAGGCTGTTTGTTTTAAGCATGTGTAAAGCCATTAAAATATTCCGGCAACCATTTATTAAAATACTGCTTCATCTCTAAAGGAGCAATACAAATAGATTTGACTTGATACTCCGGCGATCCTGCTTTTTCAGGTGAGTCGACTGAATTTTTATTCTGATTGGAGCAATACAAACAATACCTGCTGCATGTTCATTGTACATCCAAAATAATGCATTTTCATCTTGCCTGCTCTCTTCTGTTGCTTGAAGTCAGTTTGGCAGCAGGGTATGTCGCAATAAGTTTACACAACAAGTGTCCTAAGGTGCCAGCATGCGTGGCTCTTAAGGATTTCATGTTTTGATTGCTGTTTTTATGGTCTGCTGCCCTGAGAAGGACTCTCGCTCCTGGTCGCCTTACTAGACTAAAAGACGGTGGTGCAGATGCTTAGGATTTTGATGGCTTGCATTTAAATAACAGATGTCCCAAGTACTGCTAGTAAGCCCCCCCACTGTTGGTGTGTGTTCTTGCTATGGACACCACTGCACCCATTACTGTAATAAAGTGTAAAGTATGTATAAACATGTCTAGAATTGTTAACCTATTTTGGTTTATTAAAATATTTAAATATATTTAATTTGAATATTCAAAACTTGTTTTTTGGCTAATTTTGACAGCCCTAATACATACCTGGCATAGTTTAACTACATTCATTCATTCTACTCTTGTGATATTCATTGATTCCAGGAATTTAAGGTCCCCTCTTACGTGGTATTTTGTATATTTAATATTTGTAGCCTTTTTTTTTTTTTTTTTCTTTGCCCATTGTGTCTCTTCAAAGCATGACTTCCAAACAAATGACACATGGAAGCGCAGCCCATCACAGAATTGGGTTTGCCACTGGGCACAAAGTGACATGATCAAAAAGGAACGCAAAGTTTACACACATTGATTTTAATCAGCATTTGTTTATTCAGTGGTGGTAAATGCTAAACACTAAAACTTCTCTGCATTGGCTGGCAGTTGAGTGTTCTGGGCTGAAATAGGCATTCATTCACAGATTGGGTTCAACTGTTTCTTATTCTTCCCTTTATAGTTGATGCAAAAGTGCGATGCAAGTAAGCTTAATAGTGCTGGGTGGTATCTCCCCCCCCAAATCTGTATTTTCTTATCGTGTGTCTGTAAAGAAATAAGGGGTTATGAATTATACTGTAAAGACTCAAATGACTGAAATTTAACATGGCCCTTCACAAAACCAGCATTCTAATTGTGCACCACATTTGATCAAATTGAAAGTGGAGCTGGGGCTCTGTATTCTTCCTGAATTACAACGTAAAATCCAGTGAAAATTGCTGAACCAATTCAAACACATTAGTAGCTCCTGGAGTTCAGTAGAATTTTGGTTTGCTCTTATTTATTGAGCCAATCTGAGCCTGTATGTGTTTCACAAATGAAGCAACTGAATGTATTTAACTTTTTAAGAATTTCCTCCACACCCTGATTATTTAGTGGAAGGCTTTTATTTGTAGCTACTTAGGGGAAAAAAAAAAAAAATAAGTGAGTCTTCATCTGGAAACTACTACTTTGGCAAATAATATAGAGCAACATTTTAAAACAAGCACAATGCACATAGACGGTAAATCAGTTGGTCATGACAACGAGTTTTGCACCGTAGCACACAAGTATCAGTGCTATGGACGGCAGCGGTCGGACAAGGAATAAGATGCAGGGCTAAACGGAGTTACTACCACCGATTTACAGTGGGATCAAAAATGTAATACAGGTGACCCAAACATTCAACATGTATTTTTAAATTTAAGGAAACTATCCAGCCTGCTTGTGTACTCAGTATTAGCTGCTGTAGCTAAGTAAGGAGTGCTTATGGCACCTATGGAATGTGCACCTGGCAAGGTCGGCTCCCACTTTTTACTTTGATCACTCACATGTCACATGGTAACCCTATTTTGCTTTTTAGAAAGCTTTACATATTGTAAGCTCCTCTGAGCAAATGCTTTTTCCCCCTCCCTTAGTGTTACACCAGCACATGTCACTTAGTTTTAATAGAATAACCTGAACTGCAGGCTTTTTCCTACAATTACAAGGATTGTGCAGATCTTATAGACTGCATTTGTCCTCTAGAATACATCATCTGGTTTTTGCAGTTTGCCTTTGGCCTTTTTGTTTTTATCCTAGTAATGATTTTCTAAGTAGTTTCAAAAACTGCCATCAACCCCTTAATCCTGGTATCCACTGGTAGGTGGTTGACTTCTTTAAAATGTGAAAACTCAAGTTATTCAGGCCGTTCACAACTTTGTTTTATGTATAATTGGGAAACTGTCGAGTTGGAGACACATTCCCATAGGCAGCAACATGGAGAAGGAGCTTCTTCAAGACTGTTTGTAACCATCATCTTCCCTTGGCTTGTGTGCTCATTGCTTAGGTTTTTTGAGACCTGAGACTTGGGCTTTTAAAACATTTTTTAAATTTCACATTGTAGAGAATGGGAGCCAAGTAACAATGTGTGGCATTGGAAACTTGACACATTATGATGTAATGCAGAAGTGGAGATTAAATGAGATATTTTGGTATAGTCCAGTTGATCCAGTAATATATTGTCTCTGTTTAGCTGCCTCATAATAACAAGATGTCCTCACTTTGTACTTGAGTTATTATTCAGAGCTGGGAGAATTGTGGATCGAGAAGTACAGTATCTCCTACTCATAATGCTTTGTGTGTTTTCACAGAACTTGGCCAAGTAAATGCCAGCTCATTTCTAATAAAAAGTGCCAATGGATCTTTTGGTTGCACAGTTCCAAAGTGTCGTCCTCTTAAAATTAAGTGAAAAGGGATTGTTCTGCACTGTGGACATTGGTTCTGTTTCTTTTTTGTAAGTATTTAAAATGTTTAATTCTGATTAATTTGTTCTGATTTTTTTTGTCTTTTAGGGTTATTTCAAAGTGTTGGGCAAAGGCAAGTTACCAAAACAGCCAGTTATCGTGAAAGCCAAATTCTTCAGCAGAAGAGCTGAAGAAAAAATCAAGGGAGCTGGTGGAGCCTGTGTGTTAATGGCTTAAAGTTCTAATTCCTCTGTGTTCAGTAAAATTTCTTTTTAAAAGAAATAACTTGTTGACTCGTTTCTTGGCCTGTGCAATTATCCGTTCATTTGTCAGTTATGAGTATTGGACCTTGTGAATGGCACAGTAGAAGCTGAGCAGAAGTCCTTCAAAGAAGCCATGTTTGTACTTGTGCTGCTTTCAGTTGATTGTGTGTTGAGCTTTGGGCGCCCCCTCCAAACCCCCAACAGCACACACCTCTGTTACAGCTGAGCAGTTAGCATTTATTTAAAAGCGATACGAAGTGAGCCTCATGGACATGTTAGGATTTGTGTTGCAAAGTGAACTAGTTTAAAGTCACATTTATTGAAAGCATTTACTCCATCTGTATTTAAGTGTAATTTGTGGAAAGCAGGTGTCCACTTTGTTGAAGTTCAAGTGTTTAGTGGGCAACATTCTGCAAATGTGAGCACTTCATTTAGAAATGTGGTCTAAACATCCAGTTTGGAAGGCTGCAGGTCCTTGTTTGTAGTCCTTAATCGCTCCATTCATGAAGTGCTGCTTCCACAAACGTGCTGGTTATCCATCTTGTCCAGGAGCTGAGGCTCAGTTTGTTCAGTGTGGACCGATTTTAAACTGGCTGAACCTCTGCAAACAACCAATCGGAGAAACAGCCGCAACAACCCATCTGAGCGTGAACTTCACGTGAAGGCAAAGCTGGCTGGCACATTTAAAATGAAGGAAAGCACCAAAAGCCCTGGGGGGATTTTATGAAGTGTGCCTAGCAAGTCTCACTGAAATCAGGATGATGGGCTTAATTTGGTTCCACCAATGGGGATCGAGGCGAGTCGTGCTTGGTGAGGGCACCTGATCGTCACGTCTTGGCCTGGTCTGTGCCAGTCTGAAGATTCAGCTTAGTGCAGTTCTGGATTGACAGTTCATGAAATTCCTGCTTCAAAGAAGATCTCGGAGGAGGTGTTGAGTTTTAGCAGAATTCTCATTTTAAATTAATCTTGCCGGTTTATTACAGAATGGTATAGTGAACTAAACTGTTGACTGAAGTTGTCATTCTTTCATCTTTGCATATTTAATGTTGAGCATTCTTAACAGCTACACTATGTATTGAAAAATGACGAATATATCACATTTAAATAACTCATTCATCCACATTGCTGCTTTTTGTTGGTGAAGGACAAAATGAAACTCAAACATTTTAAAGAAATGGTTAAAGGGGTGTTCCATAATCTTAAAATTCAGTTATAAAAGCACTAATAAGCCTGTAGCTCTCGAATATTGTGTTTCTAGTAATGTACAGGGGGTAAAAAAAAAGCCACACCAAGACCACCTGAAACACCTGCTGTGCTCCTGCCCTCCTGTATTATGAAGAGCACAGACAAGGCATGCCAAAGTCTGGGCAACGTTTCTGTTGCTGTAAATAGTTAAGTGAGCCGATCTCCAAAAGGCAGGAAGGTAAAGAGGACCCATTTCAGCATTTTGTGTGGGATTAGTCTATTGATTTGTTTTGTACAATTGTACAGTGGAAAAAGGAAAGGAGTGCCATGCAAATGTTTGGCTCCCCAACATGTCTGTGGTCTCAGATCATTTCGCCAAAAAGATCTTGGACCTTCATTAGCTTGTTAGGTCTTTGACTTGTTCACAGTCACTGTTGGGGAATCTCAGGTGCTGCAAATTACAGAGCTGTATAAATATGGATTCCTCCAAGCAGCTGCCTAGCACTCTAAAAATTCAAATAACGTTCAGTAAACAAGAGGAGGATACAAGAAGGTAGCAAAGCGTTTTCAGGTAACTAACTCGGTTCGTAATGTTAAGAAATGGCAATTAACAAACGGTAGAAGTGAAGTTTAGGACGGGAAGAGCAAGAAAACCTTCGGAAAGAACTGCTCATTGGATTGGTGAAAATGCAAATTAAAAACACTCATTTGACTGCTAAAGATCTTCAGGAAGGTTTAGCAGACTCGAGTGGTGGGGCACTGAGCAGCGACACCTGAACAAATAAGACCTTCACAGTAGACGAAGGAAACTTTTCATTCATTCTAGCCAAAAAATTCAGTACCTGAAGTCTGCAAGTAAATGTTTAAACAAGCCTGATGCATTTTGAAAACAAGTCCTCTGGACGATGAAGTCAAAATAGAACTTTTTGGCCACAACATGCTTAGGTACGTTTAAAAGAGGGACAAGTACCATGTCATTGGTAGAGAGAAGAATGGATTGAGATAAATACCTGCTAAATCGAAGAAGCAAAAATCAAAGCTATTTGTAAAAAAGTTGAAGTTAAAAACAGGATGGGTCCTGCAACAAGATCATGACCTGAACACACACCTCAAGATGGGGCAAGCTGATGGTTTCGCTATGACCCTCACAGTCCTCTGACCTAAACATTGAAAGTCTGTTGTGGTAGAGTCCCCAGCCGGGATGCCTGGAAGGTCCACAAGAGGGACAGTACCTCCCCTGGGTCACGAGAGGGCAGCCGCCCTGCTCTACATGGGGGCCACCGGAACAGAGCTGGGAAGCTCATCCCTGTTGGGGCCCGTGGCCACTGCCAGGGGGCACCCGGACGATTATGGAACCCTGGATGGCAGCACTTCCAAGTGTGGCGGAAGGAATTCCAGGGACACCCGGAGTACTACCAGGTGCTCATACAGCACTTCTGCCACACTGCCGGATGATCGTCACAGAGAACCAGGAGCACATCCGGGTACTGCATAAAAGGGGCCACCTCACTCCAGTAGAGAAGATGGAGCTTGTGGGGAGAGGAGTAGAGGTGGCAGAAGGATTCGAGGAGAAAAAGAAAGAAGGGACTGAGTTGGCGGAATAAGGCATTGTGGTGGTGTTGTTTGTAATAAACGTGTGTGTTTTGGACATTCGGTGACTGTCTGTCTGTGTCCGGGGGGCTGTCCTTCAACACTGTGGATAGACCTTAAAAGAGCGGTGCATGCAAGGCGGCCCAAGACTCTTACAGAATTAAAGGCCTTTTGCAAGGACGAATGGGCAAAAATACCCCAAGTAAGAATTGAAAGACTCTTAGCTGGCTACAGAAAGTATTTACAAGCTGTGATATTTGCCAAAGGGGTTCTTACTAAGTACTGACCATGTCAGGGGTCCAAATTTTGTTTCAGACCCTTTTCATTTTTTTGGTATTTTGTATGAATGTGAATGATAGAAATAAAAATATCATCTTGCTTAAATATCTTTAACTTTATGCCTTTTGGTGATCAATTCATCTTCTGCTCACTTAAACATTCACAGCATCAGCCATTTTAAACAAGGGGGCCCAAACTTTTGCATACCACTGTAAACCAGCAGCCAAAGTAAGGAAGAGAAATCAAGCGTCTTGTCATTTGTGATCCACGTCTTGACAGAATTTGTGTGGATTTTGTTAAACAGGTTCAGCTGCACACCACAATTACGTGGATGTGAACTCTCCGTTTTACAATCCTCCCTCATATTAGTAAGATATTAGAAATACCAAATGTTTTGTAGTTGAGGTTAGCCAGTAAAATAGAAACGCTCACCATCTAAATTGTAGATTCTGCTTCTCATGAGAATGATTTTCTTACACGTTTGTGGTCTCATTTAATGCATAAACTGTGAAGTGCGGCAAGTGAGTCTCTAATAAAATGCGTTTATCCAAAGTCGGGTCAGGGACACTCGATGCTATTTGGGCTTCCCAAACGTCACATACATAACAGTCTGCAACTCTCAGCTAACTGGAAACCGAATATGGAAAATATAAATCATATGTGGCATCGGTGCACACACAGGTCAGTCCTTTCACATGACACTGGCCAGTCGTCCTGTGCATTAGACACCCTGATGAGGGCAGACGCGAGTGGCAGAAACTGCAGCTTACTTTCGGGTTGCTGAAAATGCGATAAAACGTTTGCGTTCACTGAATGTGCCGTAATTGAATTAAGTAAGTCATGTCCTTGTATTTCATTTTCAATTACTGCCAGATGTTTTTCATTTTTGCTTTGGAATAGTTTCAGTGACTGCGGTGGGCTGGCGCCCTGCCCAGGGTTTGTGTCCTGCCTTGCACCCTGTGTTGGCTGGGATTGGCTCCAGCAGACCCCCGTGACCCTGTAGTTAGGATATAGCGGGTTGGATGATGGATGGATGGACAGTTTCAGTGAAGGATGTCATCCACAAACCAGTTTCTTGACAAGCAAACTGGGCAGTTCAAAGACAACGTTTTGATGTTAATAATGCCATTCTTATGTAATTATGCAATGCCCAGATTCAGAGGGCATTGCACTTGGGCATCACTCTACGACAGATTGCCACGCAGCCTTTAACTCTTTCTTAACAGCAGTCACGTTTCCTTCTTGTGTTCGTACAGATCACATGTTTTTTCTTGATCAGCTGTTTAATGTTCAGTTTTATGACAATTGAAACCTTTCCAAGCTGTCCCATCATACACCGCACATCAGATCAGTTTTACACTTAAAGCCGCAAGTAGTCAACGCTCTTCGAGTGGTTTCTAATGTTCTCGATGATTCGTTCTCTGTTCTGGGTAACTCTCAGGAATGCGTGTGCAATCGTGGATTTCCAAAGGACATTTCGAGTTTGCATTTATGGAACCAAATGAACTTCACTTAGAAAACGAGACTTATTCAAGGGAGGATCACTGAGCTAAATCTCGATTTCATGAGCACGCTTCCGGGAATACCCCCTGGACAGACACAGCAGACCACCGTGCTGGATGATCACAGGATTATTCTCTTGGGAAAGAAAAAAAAAAAACCCAAAACATCACAACATGTGGCCAAGTCAAGAAGAGACTCCAGGAAGCAGCAGGCTCACTGGCGAAGTCCACAATCACAAGGAGACTTCCCGACAGAAAACACAGAACGTCTGCCACAAGGTCTGGTCTGAAGCACACCAAAGCAGGGGCTGAACAATCTGCCCTGATTTAGCAAAATGCTGTGACGTGCTTCACAGACAATGAGAGCAAACCCAGTGCTCTTCAAGGTGAAGATACGGCCACGTGAGTCACCTCACCTCAACCCAAATGGACACAAACTTCACTCGAAGACAAACCTGGCGGCAGAAAGACCGCCAAACAAGCAGCAACTGAAGACGGTAAAGCATCACTGGGGAGGAAACGGTTATAACGCCACTGTAATGATGTCGTTAGACTTACGCTCAACATTTGACACCATTGACCAGTTTACTTTACTGCACAGGCTGGAAAATGACGTTGGGCTGACAGGCACTGAGCTCGGCTGGTTTAGTTCTCGTTTATTAAGTCGATTCCAGTACATACAGGAATGTGCTGACTGAAGTTCAATATGGTGTCCCGCAGGGCTCAGTACCGGGACCTTTACTGTTGTCACTTTACATGCTTCCACTGGGATGTATCATAAGAAAATGTGAAGTCAATGTTCACGCGTACGCCGATGGCAGCCAGTTGTACCTTTCTAACAGACCATATGACATTCCTCCAATGTTGTCCTTAATTAGTTGTTAATGAATTAAAGGAGTGGATGGATGAGAACTACTCGTCTTTGAACACCAGTAAAACAGAGATGTTAATTATTGGAGGGAATGCCGCTGATCACAACAATATTCTGTCATCGTTTAACTCCGTTGGAATCACCGTTAGTTCTACTGAAGCCGTCCACAATCTAGGAGTTATCTTTGATTCTAGCATGTCATTTAAATTATAAAATTGTCCAAAACACGTTTCTTCCAACCCAAACATGTTGAGAAATTAAGGCTTTTTCTAAATATGTGGGATACTGAGAAATTAATTCATGCATTTATTTCTAGTAGGATTGCCACTTCCATCGGGGAGTATCGTTGCAATGGTGTACGTGGTGTGCAGTGATGTTTAAGCAGATGGTACACATCAGATTAACACCCACCTGAGGGCACACATCCAGAGTTTCCTAGCAGAACATTGTCCAAAGCGTCACTGACTGTGCTGCTCTTCTATACCCACAGAGTTTCTATGGTGCCATCTCTTCCCCATTGTAGGTGCTTTCAATGGTGGGTAAGATTCGGCATGAACACTCATTACCACACGCAGCAGAGTGTGATGCACTGTGTTGTGACACATCACTCCATCACTAAGATTATGGGTGATTCATGCCACAGTAGCCCTGGGTAGTCTCTGTTGATCTCTCACATCGGTGAGTATTGGCCATTCCACACCCTGTTGGTAGTTTGTGGTTTTCCTCTTCAGGCTACTCTTGGTAGCTGCTCACCATGGCTGACTAATTGAGAAATGCTCTGACCCACCCAGTTGATTGTCCGTAGTGACTTGGCCCTTAATAAAGATACTCAGGTCTTTACAACTGACCATATCTTCTACATTCACGTGCACAAGACCCTAATGCCAGCTTACTGTCTAATATAACCCAGACCTTGGCATGCAAGATAGTCCACCTCATTCAAGGAGAAGTTTAGTATTTTTCATGTTGCGGTTATTAATTCACAATCCTGATATAGTATACTCCTTTTCCACATGATATTATATTTTAAAGTAAAGGATATTTTATACATTTTAAAATTAGCCAGCCCACTCTTACCTTCTATATAAGGGGTGAAGGATACTGGAGTCCCATTTTTAAGAAAAGCCCTAAAACTTACCTAACATGTCCATTTTTCAAGGCCATAATGTCACTGGGTATTGATCCACATCTTAAGAACACGACAGAGCATCCATGTCATTTTAAACAAAAAAAATAAACCAATTTTGTTTGATTCAGCTATTTTAAAAGGAGATTGACCGTGTGCTTCACTTCGCCGCTCGTCTTCCTCCGTGGCGGCCTTTCAGGGTCAGGGTGAGGATTCACCTCAGAAAGTTATGGCCAAGTGCTGTTACTGCCCAGATATTTGGAACTCCCAGCTGCTTTGTCCTTTTGCTCGCTCATGCTTGACACCTGGCACCACCTCCCACTGCTCACTCGGGGTCAGAAGAAACCTCTATGACACTCTTTCCCCCGGGCTCTGTGAGCTGACCCAAGACCTCGGTCCACACCTGAAACTTGCCAGCAGCTACACTTCAGGGTTGATAGACTCAAGAAGCCGGGAGACATGACCGAAGTGCTCTCTAAGTGCTGTCTCTGCGCGGCGCCACATCCCCTTCTATCCCTCAGAGCACCAGGGTCAGCATGAAGTCTGCATGTTCTCCCAATATATCTACAGAATGCCTGGTATGAGTGAGTGTCAGTCAATCCAACGTAATGTCCTTAACAACAACGATCACAGTCGATAATTGGTTTATGGTGGTCTGTTTATATATTTATCAATATATCTGGAGTTTCTTTTTTTTTGTTTGTTTTTTCTGTCCTCCCTGGCCATCGGACCTTACTTTTTTTTCTATGTTAATTAGTGTTCCCCAATTTTAATTCTTATTTATTTTGTCTTTTTTCTCTTTTTTCATCATGTAAAGCACTTGGAGCTACATTGTTTGTATGAAAATGTGCTATATAAATAAATGTTGTTGTTGCTATTGCACGCTCTGTCTTTTCCATTGTTTTTATCGGGTATGTGCACAACACAACACAGAAACTGCAATGTTCAGGTGGCTCGGATCTTTAAAAAATCTAAAGCTTTTAATAAAAATACATTGCACTGTAATCAGTTCACTACAGATGTATTGTCAGCCAGTCAGTCATTATCCAACCTGCTATATCCTAAGACAAGGTAATGGGGGTCTGCTGGAACCAATCCCAGCCAACACAGGGCACAAGGCCATAACAAATCCCCGGGCAGGGCGTCAGCCCACCACAGGGCACACACACACACCAAGCACAATATAGGATCGCCAATGCACCCGACCTGCTTGTCTTTGGACTGTGAGAGGAAACCCACGTAGACAAGGAAAGAACATGCTAACTCCACACAGGGAGGACCCGGGAAGCAAACCCAGGTCTCCTAACTGCGAGGCAGCAGCGCTACCACTGCGCCACCATGAGATTTATTGTTACTTGTACAAATTACAATGAGAACCTTATGTGCTCTTTTCACTGCGCTGCCACTCGGTATGAATCTCGCTCTGTAGGATATGTAAAATAACACAAAATGTATTGGGCAAAAAGTAAGCACCTTTTAGGGGAAAAAAAAACAATCAATGATGTGCACCCATGTTTCTCAGTTGTTACATGCCACGGTGGAACATAACTGCTGAAGAAACAGAACTGCAGAAACCAAAGTCGAATTATAAGCAGAACAGACCTTGGCGAAGTGAATTTGTCATAACTCCATGCACGACGCGTGTTGTGTGAAGATACATATTCCTACCTCGAGAAAAACAGCACCAAGAATCTGGGATATAATAAACATTTCTAGTCTCCTTCACTATAACAAGGATGCGTCACACACGGAAGGCGTGTTTCCTTGAATCAAAACATTTGCTGCCGTGATGGATGGCCGGGACACCCCTGCAGCATATGTTCCAGTGGAGCCACAATATCTCCCCTTAGACACTAGATGGCAGCCTCCCTGGGTTGCAGAGGTGCCTCGGACTCCCCCAGGGCTTCATGGGGGTCGGAGTGTTGTGCAGCCCTGTTGGGTTCCGCAGGCGCCGCCAGGGTGTGCTGCAGCAGAAGCTGCTGGACCCTTCTGGGCACTGGTTTCGCCACACCCGGAAGTGCAGCCGGATGACGGCAATCAAGCACCTGGAGCACTTCTGGGTGCCTAATAAAAGGAGCCAGCAACCACCACTCAGGGGCCAGAGTCGGGTGGAGGAGGATGAGGTTGCCTGGGAGGAGTGGTGGTGCAGAGGAAGAGGGCGTTACTTTTGTGTGTTGGTGCTTTGGGACTGTGTTGTGGCTGGGGGACATGGGGAAGATGTGCCCTCCAGCTGAAGAAAAATAAAAGTTTATTTATTTTATGCATGCCTCCCTAGTCTGTGTCGGGTCAGGTGTCTATATGCAGTATGTCACATATGGTCTCGATGGCCCTGAACTGACTTTAAGGCCCGTGTTTTCTCAGATCCCGCTTCTGCCCCAAACCGTAGCTTTGAGAGGTTTGTTTCGAGTCCTAGCAGCATTCTTCGCATTTCGCCCGAATGTTTAACGTGTCTTCCACAAGCAACCACAAACTTCTAAACTTGAGTGTTTATACTACAGAGTAGCATTTATTTTATTCATAATGAATATCTGAAAAATAGTGCATTAAAAATACAACATGGTTTTTTGCTGACCCAAGTTTTACTCACTTCTAGTACCAAATTACTTCGCTATCCTGTGTGCACAAATTAAAAAAAAAAAAAGAATTACAAAAATCCATATCTTCAAAAGGTAATGACTGTGATTTGGTTTGGGGTTGTGTTCATACATTTCACTCGCTTCTGATCTCCACAAGCCCCCAAAGTCAGTGGTTGTCTTTCCTCTAACAGTCAGATGCACATTTTTGAGTGGTCACTGGGGTACTTGACTAATCCCTTCCTCATGGCTTTCCGACATCTTCAACAATATACAAACAGGTGACTGCCACTCTTTTGTAACATTATTTCAGGGCGCTATATACTGTACATTATTTTCCCAAAGGTTTTGGGTACATCTGTAGTGAAGAAAGTAGTTGATTCCAAGTTATAAAATACAAATTTCTTTTTACAAGTGAAAAGCTGTTTTTGTACATAAAGCTTCAAAGCTGAGTATTACAGTAGACTTTCTTTATTAATTCTTCTTGTGCAGAAACTTTCCTGTGGGGGGAGAAAAAGAAAGAATTGAGAATTAAGACCTGCTCGAGAAGAAACGCGTCCTCGCAGTGAGGGGGATCTGCAGCGTTGGAAGTGTAAAATTGGTGGCTCTTGCACATTTTTGCCAGTGCAGATTTTGTGTGGGTGACCTGGTGCCCCTTGAGGGATGGCTCCTGCTTTCTATACGATGCTAACCTGATAGTCGTTGCTTACCTGTAAACCCTAAATTGTTTTAAACAGTTCAGATTGTGGAGTCTTGCATGCATCTCATATAACACTTAAGAACATTCAATACATGCAATGCCGATCTGGGAAAGCGGTCACCTCTAGGAAGTACTTACCAAGGCCCTTCAGAAACTTGTTCACTCCGCTCTGCTCATTATCCGGCAGCTCATCCAAGTACTGTTCAGCTCTCTGTTCAAATAGACCTGGTAGAAATAAAGCTACAGGAATTACGCGACAAAAATCAAGAAAGACTGCATATACTGTATGGCATACACTGCTGAATTATTATTTTTACATTAATTGCAGTATTCAATAATTATACCTAGATTTAAAATTGCTACAAATCGCAACACTGTATTGGCATCAAAGCCTACAATCATCAAATTCATCGTAAAGTGGCCTTGAATAAATATCTACCATAAAGAAACAGTGCGTTTCTCAGTATTCTCCTCAGCCGTGTAAAAAGGTGTACAGCAGCTTTAGCTTTTTTATAAATGTTATTGTTTGCTTTGATAAAAAATTTTCTGTCAATCAATTCCGAGTTACCGTCACAGGCACAGAGTACAATGAAATTCCTATCTGTACGTTTGACCAGCATGCCCCATGCTGCCACTGTCCTTGTCCGTCAGTCCAGATCTTGGTCCATTGAGTTTCCTTTTGCATGCTGTTTCACATAACTGACAATGAAACTTACTAAAAAGGGTGTTTTAAAAGTTTTTTGGGGGGTTGAAAGAAAGCAGCATTGCGCCTTAATGGTTTGGCAACACTACATACCACTTTTGAATCGAGATGAAAATAAATGCAGAAAGCTGCATTAGGCTACTTTCACACTACTATTTTTCATTTAAAAATGATGTTTTAAAATGAAAATTATTTCCAACCACACTGGCATCATCACATTGTTTACAAAAGTATCTCTGCCCACACTAAAGCAACCAAAAATGCATATGACGTAGCATTCATCTACACTGGGCATGCACACATTGGCAGAAAAAGGAAGAGGTAAGGCTGCTGGGCACAGGATTTATAGCAAAACTATAGTGATAAATTATTAGTTAATTATAGTTAATTATTTGCCTTTTATGCATATATGCAGCAATTTAGATGCATACAAGTAAGCAACACATCATGGGCCATGGAAAGCAGTTCCTCTGTGTTCACTATGTTAGAATAAGGTTTTCTTCCATGAAGGGAATGAGATCTGAGATGAATGAATGAATGAGATCGTGGAATGAGATGTTGTAATGAGCAGGAGCCAATTAAGGAAGGGTCATTTAATATCCACGAACCAATCAGAGTGTGATTAGGCTCTGCTTTTTCATTTTTATCCATCCACGCTGCAATGCTGATCTGGCATTTTCAGAAGTATCCAGCTCCGGAGAGTATTTTCAAAAGTCTCCATTTTCAGGGCTTAAATAAGGTTGGTATAGTGTGGAGGAAAGGCAAAAAATGTCTATGTTTTTAAACTAAAATATTGTAGCGTGGACTTAACTTTTAGACAAAAGCTGTAATTCAATGTGACAATGAAACTGTTATCCAGATTAGATAAGAAGAAATGCTGTACCCGCAGTCTTATCTAAGAGTCCAGTTTTGCTGGTGCTTTTAAACTTTATACATGCTGATTCATGCACTGCTTCCTGATGGGAGTTATAGTTCCTAAATCAATACTGCGGTCACATATGAGATGAACATATAGGAGGAATACATTCCTTTTCCATACTAAAACACTTTTCATGCTGGGTCTAAGGTGTACATTTCACTGGTCACAAAACTGCATACTTATTTTTTTGGTTTGGTGAAATGAAATTAAACTTTTTCTGCAAAATGAATTTCACTCAAATCAGTGGATTGTCACTAATGACATGGTAAAAGGTGGTGAAATCTGGGCAGCCCCTCAATTCTGTGATCTATGCTGGCCTTAAATGTGTTGTCGGAGTCTTACAAAAACATCAAGTGGTGACACACACTGGCTAAAGCATGACTGGTGTGAACAAAGCTCGAGTAATTCCTATAACCAGTGGCCCTTGATTATACATCTCATCCTATAATCGATCAGCTCCTACTGGGTCTCTATGCTGGATGTCTTAAATACCTTACAACTGCGATGGCTTTGCTCCTCCGTTGCACATGTTACACTTACCTTTGGCCCTGCATTTCCTAAGTTCCCTGTCCTGGATGAATCCAGCAAACATTTGTGACTCCATGAAGACTCCTAAGAAGCGACGAATGCTCTTGGAAGCCACAGACTTGCGGAAGGCTTCCCTTTGGAAGGTTCGTTCCCCTTTCTCATTCTGAGTTAAAAACAAAGAATAGTGTCCCATGGTTTCCAGGAAGAAGCGGATGAATGCCTCCGACACCAGATTGTTAAGTGTGTTGAACTCTGTAACAAAACAGACGTGTCACTCTTAAGAACAAAAAAAAATCTCCAAAGTCTAGCTAGACAAAATATTATCTGTTTGATCATCCACAACTAATGACTTCTAACATATAAACAGGGTGTAAAAATCAGCCTTTGTTTGAATCCATGTTTCTGAGCTGTCCCAAAATCTGAAAATATTAACCAATCAAAGCGTTAGTCACAACATAAATCATCACAAGATTAAAAAGGACCAATGACTGCATGACTGGGAATGTTTGTTTGAAATGTTTGATTTCTCCATACATGGGTGTAAGATGCTTGAATATCTTCATTTATAGGTAAGCATACATGTCTATATGTCAAGACTGTACATGTATTTTCACGTCCTTCCTTTATATCCATTTATGGCTAATGGATGACATTTTAGATTTCACAAATTTGAATCTCGTGTTTAGATTCCCAAGCAGCATGTGTTCTGTTTTGTGTGTGGTATTTCCTCCAGTGATGCCCAACCTACCTGGAAGGGGGTCACTCTCTGAATTGCCTTTCACAAGATTTGTTCCATTTTTTCCCCTATAAGGCTTTTTTTGGGGGAGTTTTTTATTGTCTTCTCAGGGATTCAAGGTTGTGGGGCTGTCAAGAAACAGGGCCTGTTAAAGCCCTTTGAAGCATTCCTTGTGTGATTTTGGGCTATACAAGAAATAAATTGATGTTGTAACGCTACACGTACAATGCATTTTATTATCATATACATTACAAAGTACATTCCAAAAGATGGCATATTGCAAACATTAACACTGAACACTGTCAGTCATATGTAACTGCTAGGGAGACATGTTGCCTGAAGAAGGGGCCTGAGTTGCCTCAAAAACTTGCATATTGTAATCTTTCTAGTTAGCCAATAAAATGTGTCATTTTGCTTAAATTCTCACTACATCCATAATGACTAACATGGTACAACACCCTAGAACTACTGGAGAGATAGAAATCAGACTATATTGTATTTTAATTTTTTCTATTTAATTTCTTCTTTATCAAGTTAAAGTTTCAGTTTGTCTGTTGCCTCCATTATTTGGCATTTGTTATTTGATTCGTAGCAGAAAATTTCTATTGGAATAAAAAAGGCATCATATTTTATTATTACATAAACACAATAAACAATACAATAAATGGCACATTGCAAAAGTGTACAATTAGTACATTCAACATAACATAGCTGCTGGACAGACAGAAATCAGCTTACAATATATAAACATTATGCTTAAACTGTATAATTGCTTTCTTTAAGTATTGGTAACAGCTTAAATGTCTATGTAAATACTGTATTAGAGTGAAAGAAAAGAATAATTGCTTTAAAAAACTGAAAATAAATAACAAATGCAGATATTCTATAGTCTTCCTTGTACAATCTGTATGATAATGTTTAAAAAAGAAAAATGTGAATGGGATTGTACAATGATGTATATCAGTGTAAAGTTAAAGAAGTTAAAGATAAAGTTATTGGCTAGCAGGGTGCTATGACAATTTCGAGTGCTAGTTCAGCACCACTCCACTTAGCTATTGACTAAGCCCCTCAAGAAAGATTTGAAGTTGTTTTTAAGAGGACATGTTTTCTACTCATCACTTTTCCTCTTGCACTTACAATACAGTCCACCTTTAAGGCTGGGTTTATACTTCACGTGACGTGACGCATGCTGCAGCGGATGCTCCTGCTATGCAAGAGTTGTACTGTTTATACTTGCGCGCGTACTTTATGTAAATATGGAGGAATCCAGCAGGTGGCAGTGCGAGATATTATCACAGTGAGAACAGGTTCGGGTTCGCTGTGTTGTGAATTGCCCGGAACACCCATTAAATTCTGATGATACCTTACCGCAATATCTCTGAAAAAGATGTTTAATGATTAAATCCATCAGTCCAGGGATTTGTCCATTTCAGCAAGCATTGGGCACGAGGCAGAAACAATCCCTACACGGGGAATCAGCTCATCCCAAGGTGAATACAAGCACACACATACACTGGAGTCATTTTAGTGGCACCACATCTGCATATCTTTGGAAGGAAACCGGAGCACACTGAGGAAACCCAGCAGGGAAACATGTAAACTCCAGGCAGGGAATACCAGCGATGTGACTCCCTGCAAGACAGTAGCACTAACGCTCCGCCACCATGTCACCCCCATGTGTGTAATTATTAACAGTATTCATTATTTAAATGAAATTACTGATTTATTTATAAAATGTAACATACATACTTCAATGCATTTCATCATGAAAGTGATATCAAGTATAAATCTAAGGATTCTAAATGTGCAGAGAGTTGGAATATCATACATTTAATGTACTCAGTGTGGCGATCTATTGTTGTTTGCCGCTGCTGTCAGTACCGGAGGAAGCCCTAGAAAAAAAGACGGCACAGAAGACGGTATGTGAGACTTTTAAAATGTATGGTGTCATTACGATCGAGAATATGCGATGCTTGAATAGAAAGCACCACGAATGCATCTGTATGTCGACATTTTGCTTCACCACTTCGAACCATTCATCAAACATCGAAGCGTGCACACCGATCTTGTAGGATCCGCAAAGCAGCTTTCTGTCACATGTAAATAGTAACCAGAGACTCTGACGTCACATTCCAACTTTTAGCACATTGTGCCCCCGACTTTTTGCTGGTACTGCAACTCGTGCACGAGTCACGTTAATTTCAGAGGACGCATCAAATGAATGCTGGGAACGCGTGGCAGCCATGATGCCGACGCATACACGTTCAGAGTGTGATGTATAAACAAGCCCTAAAGCCTTCAGTCACAACAAGCTTCTCTTCTGTTTTTTTGCAAAAATAAATCAATTCCAAATTGTAAGTTACATATTACCAACTGTAGCAAAACGATTTCTATCATCTCTGTACCCCACTCCTTTGACTGCTGACTCTCACATTTCCACATCAATCTTCTCAAAACTGCTTCATTAAAATAATTAATGAAATGAAGTGTCATTAATGTACTGGTGCACTGTACCGTATAGCATTTCATTTTTAGGTAAAAGAAATGTTTTGACAAGGATGCCCCTTGTCACCACTGCATTTTGTAATCGCAACTGAACCACTGAGTTCACTGTCAAAATGCTTATGAGATGAAGACGATCATCAGAGAAGGACCTGAACAGAAAATTTCACTATATGCAGATGATACCGTGCCTGCAGTCTTAACAGCACTAACAGAATTTCAAAAGATTTCTGGTCTCAGAATTAATTTGAATAAAAGCATGCTCTTTCCAGTGAACTCTCAAAAACACAATATTAGATTGGACACCTTTCCTTTTACCATTGCAGATCAGTTTAAATACCTAGGGGTAAACATCACAAGTAAACATAAAGCTCTTTATCAACAAAATTTGCTGTCTGTATGGAAAAAATTAAGCAAGACTTGCGTAGATGGTCTACCGCCCATCTCACTTTAGATGGAAGAATTAACACTGTCAAGATGAATATCCTTACTAAGCTTCATTTTCTATTTCAAAACATTTAAATATACATCAATAAATCATTTTTAAGAAGTTAGATTCAATTATAACCTCATTTATCCACGTATCCTAAGGGCGACCCCACAAAAACGTAAGGCAGAAGGTGGCATGGCTCTACCTAACTTTCAATTTTATTACTGGGCAGCAAATATACAAGCTATAAAAACCTGGACATAAATAAATGAACATACACATGCTTGGTACTCAATAGAAATAAAATCCTGCATTACTCTTTTTTATTCCTTGCTTTGTACCCTAATAAGCACAAGTTATTGCCACTATACTAACAACCTAATTGTGCTTCATTTATTCAAAATATGGAACCAATGAGGGAAGTATTTAAAGATAGAGAAGCTTTTATCTGTGGCACCTCTGCATTCATTCATTCATTGTCCAACCCGCTGAATCCGAACACAGGGTCACGGGGGTCTGCTGGAGCCAATCCCAGCCAACACAGGGCACAAGGCAGGAATCAATCCTGGGCAGGGTGCCAACCCACCGCAGACAGCATGAACATGCTAAAACAAATATCTTCATGTGAATAAAGCTTCTAAATGGAATGCACACCTGATCTAGCTAGTGATCCTAGATAACCCTCTCATGGGTGACTCCAAAACATATTCTGCTTTTTCCTTAGCTATTTAATTAACTGGCAGCTGTAAAGTGGAACACTGAAACAGATCTTTAGGAGACATGAGCTTACGTAACAAACATGCACTTACTGCAATGGACATGGCTTCTACATATAATCCTCTTAGAAGGAAATGGAAGGCGCAAGTTCAGCAAATGAAGGCAGGTGTTCACTGCAAGTATGCACATTTGCACTGCAAATCCTAATTTTGCCATTGTTTATTCTAGAGAAAATCTAAGCAGCAAAATTCCCATGTCTTTGAAAAAACCACACTTCTTGCAAGCAGTCTAAAACAGCTAGCTGTATACATATTTTTTCAAGCAGTTTATAGCAGATAGCATCCTAAAAGAAGCCACCCTTCATGCAAACCGTTTTTCTAAAAAGTGATTTAATGCAGCCCACCTTGCTGCTTTTTTAGGAGGCAACAAAGAGAGTCAGTCAGAGGTCTGTTGGTTTCATATTGGGATACCTCACAAGAACGAGTTTCCAGGATGGATTATTATGTCATATCACATTCCAACAATAGAAAATGCATCCTAATAGTATTGTGGAAAAATCTTCAGAAAAAATGAGCTTTCAGAAAGGCAGTCAGAATTTAAGACTTTATTGCATAGCATAGAAAACAATTGTGGAGCACATAAAGCCATCTCAGTTCATGAAATGAGCCTGGTGATTCAGGTGTGATTCGTTTTTATGTCAGTTCTAATCACAACAACATCCCCATTTCATACATACCATATATACTCGCGGATAAGTTCTCCCACGGATAAGTCAGGAATTGATTTTACCATTTAACATCTGCCATTTTATAATGTCGGTTGTATAACTCGAATGCAGAAAACTCATGCTATTGGTTCCAGAGATTATGATATACTAAAGCCCACCTGAGAGAGTAACCATGGAGCGCACTGACTTTTTTTTTCTATGTGGGTGCGGCAATGTGCTGTATCAGCACATGCTCCTAACCTCTCTCTCTCTCTATTGCGCCTACGTGACCACACAGTAATACCCAAACTATTCTGAAGCAACGTTTCCACTGATTTGTATTTTTTGCATCTCACACCCTCATACACCTTTATCATAAGAGCATCCCTTATCTACAATGGAGCATTTGATCAGAAGAAAATAGGAAGCTGGTTTTAAATTAAACATCATTGAAGTAGCGAAAGAAATTGGTAACTGCGCTGCTGCAACAAAATTTGATACGTCTGAGAAACTGATGCGAGATTGGAGGAGGCAAGAAGATGTAAAAAAAAAAAAAAACTCGCATTTTTGAACTGGCATATAAGTCGGGGTCTGATTTTATGATTGATTGTTCAGGTTTCAAGACCCGACTTATACGTGAGTATTTTAAGTAATTCTCGTCATTCACTTTACATGTTATCCTTCATAATAATGACCTTGTGCTATACCTGTTTCCATAACACTTGCTGCCTTGCCCAGAGATGTCCATCACCTGATCATGTTTTAATTTCTCACATTCCAAATCTTGAGCTAATAAAAATTGGAAGCCTTTTAATTGATCAGCCATCATCATTAAGTTGGAACCAGGATGACCCACATATAAAAAACTGAAGTGTTCAATTAATATTTACTTGTTGCAGCAGCATCCAGTAAGACTAAAATCATAGACAGCTATGCCGGTAAGCGCAGCACGCAGCTTTACTGATAAGAGCTAAGCTGCTGCAGTTAGAAGCAAGCAAGAGGCCTTGAGTTAGCAAGCACAGTGTTAAATCCTTTAGTAATGAACCCTTAATTTTTTATATTGCTCAAAGCCAGCTAATATAATATAATGCATGATGTTTTCCCTTGATTAATTATAATATTGATTCATGAGGAAGCAATGACATAGGTACTTAAATGCTGTCTAGAATGTATGTATACTGTACATGCCTAAGTTATAGCCCGTGAGCAAAGGCAGCTGCATCATCAGCCAGTGACGTGCAGCCATATACAGTCTGGCTTGTCAATACAGTGGCTAATCCTGATAATCAATTCTTAAAGCTTCTATATAATTCAACATAACTAACACAATACAGCTTGCTTTTAATCTGATTATCTGAAATGTTCATAAGCCTTAATATATAAATTTAAATGTTAAAATGTTTATATGCTTAAAGTGTTTATGTAATAGCGTGTCAGTTTACTTAGTTTCCTTTAAGTTTGGGATGGTGAAGGTTTTTCCAAAATTCTTGTTTAGACTCTGATGAGTCAAAAGGCCCAGCAGAGTCGCCATGTCCAAAACAAAAACTTGTTTCTTCAGTTCCCTCAAAAACACAGCGTCCTTGGTTCTTAAAAACAAGGCAAGTGAAAAGCAAGCAAACAGGCCACATTAAAAACAAAAACAGCGGCCTGTACATTAATATTACCTCATTAAGCCACTTAAAAAGATGTCAAGCAATTCCTTCTAATAATCAATATTTAGGTCTAAACCCAATAATAAGGCATATAAACTTAAATGCTAGCTGAATTAAATATAAATGTACATGCTAGTATAACAGCCCGTGGCTGCAGACAGCAGCACTGCTAAGTTATGGCACACAGCTGAACAATGGTCTGAGAAAGGCTAAGCGACTGCTTGCATCACAGGCACATGTTTAGGAAAAAGTTCATAACTCCCAACAATTAACTCTTAAGCCCTTATAGTGCTCAACTTAACTAATGTCATGATATATTGTATTTTAATTTTATTGCTTAAGGTGTTGATGAGCCCTAATTCTAATTGTCATTGAATTGCTTATATGTTTTATGCGCTAGCCTGAGAGCTTGCCCTTTACTCACACAGGTAAATGTCCTACACGCAGTTTGTTTTTAGTCTTCTATCAGCATCTGCAACCTTAAAACAAAATATGCCTGCTTGCTTCCTTAGAAAACATGATTACCTTGTCTCCCAGCTTGATTCACAAAAGTCAAAACAAAGTAAGCAGGCAAGCGACCTCTCTAACAAAATAAATGGTGTTCTTTGTAAAGCTGTTCCAGGTCTAGGCTTTTCACAGCTAAAACCACTAAAACTAATAATAAAGCACATTGATCCTTAATCAAAAAGTCACATCTGTAGATGCCGAAATATTAAATGGAAGAGTGCTTACTGCTGACTTACTGCTATCCAGCATCATCAACTCATTTGCCCCACTTTTGATCACTGTCATTTTTCCTGTTTCTTACTGCTAATGGGAAGAGTCACATTTGTTTTTTATTTTTTTAAAGATAGTACATTTTGAAAGAAATCTGTTACAAAGCATAAGTGTAAGGAGTGAAAGAGACAAGCATGCAAGCATATTAGTATTATGTATGGGACTGTAAAACACATTCGTGTAAGTTTACTTTGGCATTGTTTTCAAATATTTTTATTAAAAAATTACAAGGTATTTAACACATACATGCTTAATTTGTATTAGTGCAAGCTTGTGCCCACATGCCTCATAACATTTAGATGGTGAAGCAGTTACACATCAGACTAATCTTCACCTGTATTGAAAGAGAACAAATAAACTTCACCAGCTCATCTGAGGCCAAAATTCTTTATGGGCAGGAGTACATTTATATAACTGGTGATGCCTCAAGCCAGTTGTTACAAAGACTACGATGCACTGCAGGACAAAGCCATGCCAGGAAAAATGAGACACACAAAAAAAGGAAAACTTCAATTCTGACTTTGCTTAGTGAATTCAAAATATTGCATGAAAGTAGTCTGAGAAGTACAAACGTAATTTCCTATTAGCAGATCATTGTGCTGTGTGCTGCACAAGCTGGACATGTGAAAATGCTTGTGATCAATAATTTGTGCCACTGTGTCATGGCAAAGTAATCATCAGCTCAATTAGCCTCATAATCCTCAGTCTGCAGTTCTTAGTTTGTTTATTTGTATGCTTTCTTCTCATTTTAATGTTTGGTAT
This sequence comes from Polypterus bichir lapradei, assembly GCA_026402145.1. NCBI lineage: Eukaryota > Metazoa > Chordata > Cladistia > Polypteriformes > Polypteridae > Polypterus > Polypterus bichir. The sequence continues at coordinate 45,830,386 of JANRMT010062852.1, read as the reverse complement.
TGTAATCCTGGTGTAGTAAATTCATAACTAAAATCTACAGTAGTTAGACTTAGTAGACTTAATAAGAAAACTCTTTTTTAACATACAAATGATGACACATTTTATAAACACAGCATGTCTTCAGTGATTTTTTTGTTAAATCAAGCTTCTGTAAAGATTAATTCCTCATTTTATATTTTATCTCAAGTTAAATCAAACCTCCCAGAAAAAAAATTATTGCTTCTTCGGTGAAATTAACAGCCCCACAGCCCCTAACAAACTGTATAAGCAATCAGATGTCTTACTATAACATATCAGCAACACCGATAATGCTCAACAAGAGAATGCATTCATTTGTGTAATTTAATTTTAACTGAATAAAAACTTCCTAAAAGTTCTAAAGGTCAAGTCATCTTTCCAAACCTCAAATGAACAAGAAAATAATCATTTTCTACCTTCATCTGATTCACTGTCCGAATCTTGACTGATCAGATCACTTTTGTGTTCCAGAGCCTGCTCCAGAGCAGCTTGCAGCTTTCTTGGTAAAAGAGTATCTTCATCATCCATCTAAATAAAACAAAGTTTATGATCCCGTCAGTCTTTCATTTATTGTACGTGTTATTTATTCATTTATTGTATGTGTCACAAGTAAATTTAAAATTCTTCCCTATCAACTAGAGTAGTAGCTCCCTATTTCAGTCCTAGTTAACCCCTTTGGCTATGAGCTGTTTGTTCTTTTTCATTCTGTGATTTTAAGACGGAAATGATGACAACACTGAATATTGACATATTGACTTGTTTGTTTATTTGTTAAAAAAAAAAATTTTCTTCATGAGTAGACAAGTGAAAATTGTAGTCAATCAGTTTCTTCCCATTGGCATTCAATGCTTTTTGCACTGTGTCTGCGTTGTTTATTGCTAATCATCAACCTTAGAATATAATTAACAGCACAGCCTTTATAAGAAAGGGTAAATTAAAAGAAAATACTTGCAAGCTAGAAAACTGAACAAATATGATCACTGAAAAAACTGAATTATGGACCGATTGTAAAATTGGCAGGAATAAACACCTAAAGCCATGGGTAACCCCAGGAATAAACTTGAAAACCAGTTACTTAGAAAATGGCATTTTTTAAAGTAAAGATCAAGGTGCTCTAACTTAAGAACATTACAATGTACAATGAATTTATGATACGAAGTTCATGTTTATTTTCTTGCCTTGGCTTATGGATAAAACTGGTGTGTTCATTTTTGTAGAGGGGTAAATTGTAAACTGAAATGCATTAGTTGTGTAATATTAGTTAAAGGAGTGGATGAAGGAGAACTACTTGTCGCTGAATACAGAAAAAACAGGAATGTTATTTTTCAAGGAGAATGATGCAGGTAACAACAACATTCTGTCACTTTTTAACTTATATGGAATCACCAATAGATTTACTGAATCAGTGTGCAATTTAGGTGTTACCTTTGATACTAGCATGTATGGATTTTTTAGTTAATATACAGTATCTCACAAAAGTCAGTACATCCCTCCCATTTTTGTAAATATGTTATTATATCTTTTCGTGGGACAACACTGAAGATATGGCACTTGGATACAATGTAGTCAGTGTACAGCTTGTATCACAGTGTGTGTAAATTACTGTCCCCTCAAAATAACTCAACACACAGCCATTAATGTCTAAACCGCTGTCAACAAAAGTGAGTACACCCCTAAGTGAAAAATGTCCAAATTGTGCCCAAAGTGTCAATATTATGTGTGGCCACCATTATTTTCCAGCACTGCCTTAACACTCTTGGGCATGGAGTTCACTAGAGCTTCACAGGTTACCACTGGAATCCTCTTCCACTCCTCCATGACGACATCACGGAGCTGGTGGATGTTAGAGACCTTGCGCTCCTCCACCTTCTGTTTGAGGATGCCCCACAGATGCTCTATAGGGTTTAGGTCTGGAGATATGCTTGGCCAGTCCAGCACCTTTACCCTCAGTTTCTTTAGCAAGGCAGTGGTCGTCTTGGAGGTGTGTTTGGGATCGTTATCATGTTGGAATACTGCCCTGCGGCCCAGTTTCCGAAGGGAGGGGATCATGCTCTGCTTCAGTATGTCACAGTACATGTTGGCATTCATGGTTCCCTCAATGAACCGTAGCTCCCCAGTGCCGGCAGCACTCATGCAGCTCCAAACCATGACACTCTCACCACTATGCTTGTCTTTGTACTCCTCACCTGGTTGCCGCCACACATGCTTGACACCATCTGAACCAAATAAGTTTATCTTGGTCTCATCAGACCACAGGACATGGTTCCAGTAATCCATGTCCTTAGTCTGCTCTTCTTCAGCAAACTGTTTGGGGGTTTTCTTGTGCATCATCTTTAGAAGAAGCTTCCTTCTGGGACGACAGCCATGCAGACCAATTTGATGCAGTGTGCGGCGTATGGTCTGAGTACTGACAGGCTGACCCCCCACCCCTTCAACCTCTGCAGCAATGCTGGCAGCACTCATGTGTCTATTTTCAAAAGACAACCTCTGGATATGACACTGAGCATGTCCTGTTAAACCACTGTATGGTCTTGGCCACTGTGCTGCAGCTCAGTTTCAGGGTGTTGGCAATCTTCTTATAGCCTAGGCCAAGGGTGTCCAAACTATGGCCCGTGGTCCATTTTGAATTGGCCCACAGCAAATTCTAAAAATATAATGAAATACGGCTCACACACGAAACTTTTTCTTAACTGTATTGTACTTCTTAGGTTTAACACAAGGTGGAGCTACTGTCTTGATCAAGGCAGCATCTTCACAAACAAGGTGACCAAAAATGGCAGAACCAAAGAATTGCACAATAGCAAGCAAGTGCAGAAAATTTCAGACACGGTGGGGAAAATGAATATCTCTTCCTAGAAGTCGAGGGCAAGTGTCTATTTGATTTGCAATGAAACCATCGCAGTGATGAAAGAGTATAATGTGCGTTGACAATATGAAACCAAACATCCAAACTACACGTCCTACACTGGTGCCGAACGAGAACAGGGAGTTAAGTAAATGGCAGCTAGTCTGCTAGCTCAACAACAGTATTTTTTTCCATGCTAACAAAACACAAGAAAATGCCACATTAGCCAATTATGAGGTAGTGCAACTCACAGGTGGTGACGTCATAAAACAGTACCTCACTAAAGTCGCGGGAATAATGTGCCCAGAGAAAATGCAGGAATTCAACAACGTCCACTTGTCCAGAAACACAGTTGTGCGGTGAATTGAAGATTTGTCAGCTAACTTCAAACATCAAGTGTCAGATAAAGCTGGTGCTTTTGATTTTTACTTGATTGCATGTGATGAGAGCACTTTGTCTATGTATATAAAAGTCAAATACCACTGACTCGCTCATCACGAAATCTCCCGAGCCATGAGGACTTAGGACTTGAAATTTGGAATATGGTTACCCTTGGCCCATAGGTGCTCGCTAAGAAACAGTTTTAAAAATTTCGTGGTCCAAGCACTAAATTTCTTATAGTTATTTTAGACCCGTTCGTTTGTCTGTCCACTTTTCACGAGAAAACTACTTAACGGATTTAGATCAGGTTATTTTTCTATAATTTTCTTGAACATTCCAGTTGATTTTGCGACTTCTCTCATCCCAATAAGAATCATAGTTCGCTCACAGGAGCGATATATTCGCACGAATCCGAGAAAGAGGCTGCGGGCTGAGGGGAGGAGGAAGCGTGAAGTCAGGAATAGAGAGATGGGTGGGGCCCTCCTCACTGTCCTGTTTCACTACTATGCGGACAAAGTATGTGTATGTATGTGTATGTGTATGTATGTGGCCCCCAGTGAAAAAAGTCTGGACACCCCTGGCCTAGGCCATCTTTATGTAGAGCAACAATTCTCTTTTTCAGATCCTCAGAGAGTTCTTTGCCATGAGGTCTACCATCTGCTGTTGCCTTCTTTTGCTGTGCTCATTCTGTCTGTGCTGACCTCTAATTGATTTTCATGTCTGTAATACATTATGACCATCAACCCCTTACAGATATACGTTCCGCTTTCATTGGATTGTGTGGTGGATTTCAGAACAGTGACTGCTTTCTTCATCCTCCTCCTTGTTGCCCCATTTTACTCATGATCTTGTCATCAGGTGTATGCTGCTCATCTTGCATCCAGCAGCATAGGAAAACTCTGTAAGAAGCGCCAGGGTAAACAAAGTGGTGTTTTGGTGAGGATTAAGCTGAAACTGGCTTTGCTTCGTCAATCATTCAAAGCACAGATCTGGGAAGAGTTTTTGTTATCCGCCAGTCCCTAGAACTTAGATATATTGGTCTTCAACCAATGGCCACGGATCAGCTGGTTGGATCAATTCCATGTCTCCCTGGACTCCCGCAGCTTCATAGTGGTGGAGTTAATTATGGTAACCTTCGCCTACAGGAATCCCCACAGTAGTTAGTGAGCAATTGCTCTGTTGTTAAAACCTCATTATTCAATGCTAGATCTTTATTGAAAAAAAAATTATTTTACATTAAAATTTTGTCTATTATGAATTGGACTTCTTATTTTTAACAGAGACTTCACTTAGCAAGAGTGACCTAAGCTTTTTTTTTCCCCACTTTCTCCTCCAGATTGTAGTTGTTTTTAGCACTCACATTTCTACAGGCCATGGTGAAGGTCTGCCTGTAGCCTTTAAGAATCACTTTAAATGTCAGTTATTGCCTACTGAGACTTTTTCTAGCTTTGAGGTTCAATTGATTAAAGTGGATTTGCCCCATTCACTTCTCTGTTGGTGTATAGACCTCCCCACTCTTGTAAAGATTTCACCCAAGATTTCTCTGATTTTTTTGGCATCGATCACGACATTATATGATTGTGTTTTAGTTCTTGGAGACTTTAATATTCATATCTGTTGTCCTTCCAAACCTCTAGCCAAGGATTTTCACACCTTATGAAGTCTTTCAATTTTGTTCAGTTTTATTATAGGTCCCACTCATAAACATGGTCATACCTTAGACCTTGTATTTTAGTCAGGATTCTTTATTTGTAACACTGAAATTGATGATGGATATCTTTCAGATCACAGTTTTATTACTTTTGATGCCAATCTGCTTCTGTGACTGATCCTCCTTGTAATTGGTTGCGCAGCTTTAATTCCGCATGTGCTAGCCTTTTCTGTAATTCTTACAAAACTATTTCTTTATCATCTAGGGTGAAGCATCCTCTCTGGATCTCAGCATCAATGAGCTTGTGAATCAATTCACATCTACTTGTGTGGATATTCTAAATGTTGTAGCTTAAAGAAAGGAAATGTAAGCCCAAAAGACATCCGTGGTTTAATGACACTACACATTCTCTGAGAAGCAGGTGTAGGAAGGCTGAGAGACAGTGGAAGAACGATCACCTCCAGGTCTCCTATGATATGTTCAAAGACACCTCGGTTAATTATCAAGAGGCTGTGAAGGCTGCAAGAACATTTTTTTTCAAATTTTATTGTATTATTTAGTGTTGTTGATGATGTGCTTAATCCATCTGGGGGTTCTGCAAATGCTGATTCATCACTCCCTTGTGATGTCTTTTAGCAATACTTTATTAGTAAAATTACTGATATCAGAGCTAGCATTGTGCCTGTTGCTCAGGATCTGTCAGGGGGCGTCATTCACTCTACTGTACTTCATCAGTTTCAGACAGTCTCTTTTTCGAACCTGAGGAAAACTGGAAGTTGTATGAAGCTGTCCTTTTGTCCTCTTGATTTTATGCCTGCTCAATTCTTTAAAGGTTTGTTTGATGTAATTGTTCCTAATGTGCTGTCAATTGTTAATAGATCATTGCAGATGGGGACTGTGCCTACGTGCTTTAAGCAAACAGTGATTCAATCCCTGTTAAAAAAGGTAAACCTTAATCCCTTGGTTCTTAGTAGCTTTCGTCCCTTTTCCAAATTACCATTTCTCGCCAAAGTTTTGGAGAAAGTTGTGGGTACCCAGTTACAGGCTTTTTTGTAACACCACAATATTCTTGAAAAGTTTCAGTAAGGATTGAGAACATCTCAAAGCACAGAATTGGCAGTGCTAAGTGTGACGAATGATCTACTGCTGGCATCTGATTCGGGGAAGTGCACAGAAAAACACTAATTTTAGGCAATTTCTTCAGCGTATTTCATGTACGAAATTACACACTTATGATAAAGAGTAAACCAATAGCTGTCTTCTGCGTTACAGATCAAAAGGATAAGAAGTTGTGCATGCCACAGCAACAGACCCCAGAGTTTCACCCCGTAATGGAATATGAGAGGTTAAAGTTACTCGCTTTCACAAAACTTCAAAAATTAAATGTTTTACTAGCACCACCATGTTAGTTCTGTGATATACCGTACATATTATTTCACTGCTCATGTGTCATGTTGTTAAATATTTCATTACTTTTGCTATTTATGCCTTGCTTTTTTTCCACAATCAATTAATGGATGTTATGGATGAACTATTTGTCCACAGAGATTATTTTTTTCTTATAAGCTACCATGTTAACAATGGGTGATATGACTTGGTTAAAATTCTCCACACACTATTTCAATGTCAGTGATAACTCACTGACAAATATGTTTACATAACAAAAACATCACAAGTGAGAAAATCTAAAAATACTGTATATCTATCGATGCATTTGTTAAATCCCAAGCTTTAATTATCACTTACTTGTTTAATGAGGCGATCGGTTCCTAAGTCAACCATCAAGGCCTTATTTAAAAAAAGAAAGAAATATGAACCATTATATCATTACATAAAATGTTGCTTGTAAAAATAAGAATAGAAAAATAAACTAGATTTTTACTTGAGAAAAAGGATGAAGGAGAAATCAGAGTACCATTTTGAGCAGTATGAAATTAAGATTATGTAGTAATGAAAAAAAAATAAAGAACTTGAATTGAAACAGTAAATTAAGTAAGTCTTGTTTACTCTTTCTATCACACACTTTCAGGTTTATCTTTACTTATATAGAGTACAGTGAAATTATTATAATACTTGCATGTCTAACCAACATGTAACACATCACCATTCACAAGCACAGATTTGCTTTGAATTGCAATATACTATAATAAAAGGGACATGCACTGTTATAGTCGAGAAGACTATGCCTCATATTGGTAATGTTTCACACAAAAGACTTTAGACTGGAGTAAATTTAATAAGACTTTGGACAATAAATAACAAAAGTAAAAGTACTTGATCCTGAATAAAGAAAAAAAGCATTGCTCAACACAGTGATTTGATTAAATGATAAGTAAATAACAGTCACTTTCAGTACTTAGCAGTGTCTTTGATGGCTTATAAGAAAAGGAAGTTTTCTTCTGAACCACTTCTCTAAGTCTTTCAGGAACATAGAGTCAAAATGAGGCAAACATTGTTAAACCCATGTATTCTATTGCTATGCATGTAAATTCTAACTTCACCCACTAGGTGGCACTATCATACAGGTTAGTTGTGGCTTGTAAAACCCAACAACCAAATTCAGTCTTGGCTCTGTGCTTACTGCTGCTGTGTCGCATCTTTTGATTGCTGGTTCAGTCATTTTTGAGTTTGCACATTCTTCCTGTATTTCTGTAAAATTTATCTAGGTATTATTACCTTCCACTTCCAAAAAGATAAGTATACTAGCTTAACTAAAAGCACTCAACTGGCCTGGTGTGAGCAAGTTTTGTTAAGTGTGACTTGCAATGGACTGGCATTTCAGAAAAGAAAATCTGGCTCACATTAACTTTGTAATAAAAAAACAAAATTCAGGAAACAAAAGGAGGAATGAAAGTTTAGTCCTGCAGGAACTGATTGTAGTTTTTCATTCAGCCAGTCTGAATCATTTGTCGGATTTATACCTGGTATAGATTAACTTCAGATGTCCATCCATCCATTATCCAACCTGCTATATCCTAACTACATGGTCAAGGGCGTCTGCCGGAGCCAATCCTAGCCAACTCAGGGCACGAAACACACAGCCACCGCAGGGCACACACACCAAGCTCACACTAGGGACAATTTAGAATTGCCAATGCACCTATTCTGCATGTCTTTGGACTGTGGGAGGAAACAGAGAGAACATGTAAACTCCACGCAGGAAGGACCCGGGAAGCGAACCCGGGTCTGCTAACTGCGAGGCAGCAGCGTTACCACTGCGCCACAGTGCCACCCACTTCAGATGTTAATTTATATATCTTTTTTATTTCAAATTGGCAGCATAAAGTCTGTTGCACTTATTTCAATATTTTGGAAAAAACATGGCATTTATTCTTCTGAGTCACAGGTGATTCCTGTTTGGAAGTATTTCACATGTATCAAGATGTTATTTTTGAATGAGTATTTATATTTGTTTTATATAAATACTGTCTTTCTATAAAAGTATTTATGCAATTACAAATTAGTAAACAATAACAATCAGTGCTAAAATACCTTAAAAATCACACTAGTAGATACAGTACTCGAAATGAAGAAACTTAGAAAGTTAACAATACAAAAAGCTTATTTTCAGACATGGCTTAAGAGACATTAATAAATGATTACGTTCAATAAAAGGTTTGTCCACTTTGGTCCTCTTGGTCTGAATTTGCTCATAAAAATCAATGGGTTTTCTAGTATAGTACAGCAAATTATCTGTCAGGGATGCTTGCATCTAATGTTTTCGTTCATATTTCAAACCCAAATTCTGTAATGGGAGCATTTCAGTTAAGAATACTATATTTTTTACAGAAAGGGAAACCAAATTAGTACAAACTCCAGAAAACTGTCCCATTTCAAAGAATACAGTATATCTAAACTATAAGGATGCAATTTTAATGTCTGTCTCTGTCTCACAGTGAGATGACGGTGCAACTGTATGCTCCAAATGTAAAAAAAAAATTAAAACATTTGTATTATGGGTTTATTTTTCTGAAATATTTTGAACATTAAACAAAAGTTGCTTAGTACCTAAAATGTACCACTATTATTATTATTATTATTATTATTATTATTATTATTATTACTGTTGTTGTTAACTTATACCTCAGAGGTTATATGAATACCATTGTGATAAATGTTTACTGCTTTAGGGGTGAAGCTGTACTTGAAGACCAAATGAAAGTGATGTGATGTATAAAGGAACAGATGTTAATGTACATTAGGTGGAGCCACAGTGCACTGGTTACTGCTGTTGCTTTGTACCTACACAGTTCCAATGAATTGTGATCAGCTCCAATCTTGACCTCTGCTAATGTGGAGTTTGCACATTCTTCCTGTGTGGGCTCACACTGCTTTTCTCCCAAATACCAAAAATGTGCTTCTTAATTGGCAACTCAATAAAGGTCACAAAGAGAAAGAACTCACATAATACCTATTGGTAGTCATGATGGCTGATATACTGTATCTTCAATACAGGATGATCTCTGGGGGCAATGACATAGCTGCCTTCTCATGGGGAAAAATAAAACAGCATTATTTGTTAATAGTAGAGGTATTCCATACGTAATATTGTTTTTGCTTATGGGTCTAAATTAAATTAAAGTGCTTTTTTATTTCAGCCATTATTAACTGTCATATATTCTTGTCAGATGACAAGATTAGGCAGTATGTTCTGAAGGGAATGCTTCACATCAGTGAGCTGCAGAGGATCTGAATGTGTCAAAAGGTGAAATCTGAGTTGTGACCTTGCCTTCGATCTAAAATGCAACCACACTAAACTCAGAAAAAAGTGTCATAACATAAATCTGGTACTCATAAATTTTTAAGACGCTTTGATGAATGGGAGCCTGGGCAACTATGATACATAATTAAACTAACTTCAACAAGAAGTAATATGCAATTAACAACAACAAAAAAAAAACTTCCCTTGTAGCAGCTGGAATCAAAACAATTGGGACAGTGCAACTGAGCAAGCACTTGAAGTTCTCCTGTGGTCTGACTGTAAGCTCTGGATATTAACTTGGAAAAGAAAACCATCCAGGTAGAAAAAGGACCCAGAATCAATGACCTGATAGTGACAGTTATTACTGAAAGAGGCAAATAGATTGTTAGGGCACTTAGTAGAGTCTCACCAATGGGAGAAAAGTGGTGTCATCAATTTACAAGGTAATAAGGAGAAGGAGATGGACTATTATGGGTTACTGTACTTATAAGTTAAGCTCTAATACTTGAAAAGGAGTCACAAAAATGTATATTTTTAGCAATGTATAATTAAATGATTCACTATTAGATTCACAAAGCTCTTTAGACCTATGACACAAGCTTTGATCTCTGGTCTACTGCCAATGGATACTGACAAGTTGATTCTTTCGTGTAAAAAGAATACTTTTATAGCAAGACAGTGTTTATCTGAGTTTTGTGTTTAAGGTTTCAGACTTTGACAGTCGCCCAAGTTCTTTCCAGTGACTTATGGAATTGATTTTAGCTAGAACATGTTTATTATACTTGGATGATGTTATTGTTTTTGGGCAGTCATTTTAGGAATGCTTAGAATGCCTTAGGGAAGTCCCAAGTAAGCAAGAATAAGCTAAACTCAATGCCCAGCCAAGCGCAAGTAAGCTATTTGCATCACAAGTCTGATACCATTATATTATACCATGGCATCTGTGAGACGCATGAACAAGAGATCCCAAAGAGAATGAAGCTTGTCAGATTGGTTTTCATCAAGGAGAGTACATGATTTGTTGAATCTTTCCCATTTTGTTTTATATTACTTATTTAATGTTTCTCAGACGTACTCTTTACTACAGGTTCAGAAAAAGATATTTGGCAAATTCTGCCTTGATTACAGTGTATTTTTCTGTCTTGCATACAAGTACCCACACATATGTGGCAAAGTAACCAGTGCTAACAATAGTCTATACTTGTTTCCTGACCCCAACACACTATAAACTGTTAATTTAATTTGTATTGTGTTCATGTGTATTTTAGTTATTTGTTTTCTTTGATACCGTAATTTCTTCTTTTGCTTGTTATATGCTCGTTGCAATTATATTTTTTCTTTCAGTTTTTGTAAAGTATTTTGAGCTAAAACTTTTGTATGAAAATGTGCTAAATAAATAAATGTTTTCATCCACTTGTAAATTTTAAAGAAAATGACTTGTATATCAGTTAACAATTTGAGCTCTAAGGGATGAGGTTACCTTTCAGTAAATGTTATGTTCAATTACTACTCTAAATTTTAGTTGAAACTATAACTGAAGACTGCTTTTTAGGTGAAGACACAGCTATCATTCATCCATCCATCCATTATCCAACCTGCTATATCCTAACTACAGGGTCACGGGTGTACGCTGGAGCCAATCCCAGCCAACACAGGGAGCAAGGCAGGAAACAAACCCCAGGCAGGGCACCAGCCCACCACAGGGCACACACACATACTAGGGACAATTTAGAATTGCCAATGCACCCACACAGACACTGGGAGAACAAGCAAACTCAACGCAGGGAGGACCCAGAAAGTGAACCCAGGTCTCCTAACTGCAAGGCAGCAGCATTACCACTGTGCCACCGAGCCGCCCGGGTTAAAAACACTCAAGTAAAAATAAAGCTTTTAGGGGAGGGCAAAATTTTAGTTAGGGACACAACTTAAGGTCAAATGAACATACTGTAAGCCTAACAGATGAAAGGAGATTGTTTAGTCCATTAAGCTTGTTTGGTAGTTAAATTGTCCAAATACCCCAACCAGAAGTTATCAGTGTTTCCACTTCATCCATATAACTTGGTGATCTGTTCCAGATTCACCAATTATATAAATGAAAAAGAACTTCATAGCTTCTAACATAAATGCACCTTAATTTCCTCTGGCCTCTGTGAGTATATAATTCACTTTTAAATTGAGAGAATGCCGCTGGATCAATTTTATTAACGTTTTTAATATTTTAAGACCTAAATGATGTCCCCACACAATGTTCTCTGGTCAAGATCAACAAAGTTCACCCCCCTGTGGCCTGTAAGAGTAGGACATGCCCTTTAGCTGTTCAATTTCAAACAGCTTCATGTGTTATTTTTGTTTCTCCAGATGGTCTCACTAATGTACTGTACAGTATGTGCAGTACATGCTTTAATTTATTCTTACATTTTATAATAATCTAATATTATGTTTGCCTGTTAATTTGTTTCTACATATTTCCTGAGAATATTGTATCTATTATGAACTACTTAATCCTTTACAGAGGTTGCTTATTTCCTGTAGGTCTGTGTCATCTACAGTATGTTGCAATTATAATTAACATCCCTTTTGTCTGTATGTGGCACTTCTGTATTTGTCTACATTAAACCTTCATGCCCATCCAAAGAACAAATATGGTAGAAGTTGGCTTGAAATTGCAAATGGACAAAAGGTGACTGGGTTACAGCACAATTTTGTCATCGGAAGCATGTCAAAAATTGTTATGAGAATAGTGGTTTCAACAACTGAAATGAGACTGATGCTAGTTTTTAGAAAACCAATTAATGGTGTTCATCCCTTAACTAATAACAACAGGCACACTAGACAGGAATAATATTTCTTTGCGGCCACTATATTAAGTATGTAATCTGTGTATGTATATCTGTGTACAGTTATGAGTTTTTCACTTGCACCATATACTAGCTTGTTCTTGTTTATTTACAATTTTCTACTATAACTGTATGTTCTAAGCTTCAGAAACAAGCAAACTTTCCTTTAGGCATTAATAAAGTTCCTTCTTTCCTTCTTTCTGGGACATGGCAGGTAGAAAGTGCCTGTGAAAACACTCAGAATACCTTGGAACATGTACATAATGTATTTTTTAAGATACCACATACAACAAATTTTAACAAATTTGTATTTAGAATTTGAAGAAGACAGCACTGATATAGACTGCCGGTGTAAAGACAATTAGAACCCATTCTTACAATATAATCTGTTACCTGTGTATAGAAAAGGGTATTGCTACAATATAATACATCATTTGTGAAGATGGGCAAATAAAGTAACTAAGGGCCCCAACGTTTACTGTGTGCATTACAGACAAGTTTCTATGCATTCATCAGATCTATTTTTTTTTTTTTTTGTAAAGATGTTAGAAATTTAAAAGATGAAATAATAAGAAATGACAATAGTACTAAAAGACACAGTTCTACTAGAACAAAATGTTTCCAGTCTTAGAATCCTAATTAGATAAGAGAACGTTTTTTGCCCCACCAAAATAGTAAACCTTAGCAGCAGGCCAACTTGTATTTAAAACAACATTTTTCATAGTGTATTTAAGATATAAACAGAAACAAATCTTACTGTGCTAATATGTGGTAACTTTTTTTGATCACTGAAACAAAGATACTCTTTTGACACACTATTTTTAGGCTTACTAAATACTGCAGAATTTATACATTCCAGCAGTTTCATGTTAATTTTGTTCTTTTTAACAAGTAAAATTAGATTATTAATCTTAATTCTTAATACTGTCAACTATGCATATCACGATTATAGACTTAATGGACATTATATTGTCATAATTGCTTTTGTTAATCAAGTAGATTCATTGTGTTTTACAGTACAAGCTTATGTATGTAAATATTGCAAATATTGCATATTATAGCTGCATATATATGTAAGTGCTACAAGCCTAAAGAGAGCTGTTTAAAAATAAGATGAACTGAAATATCATTTAAAAAAGCAGCAATTAATACAAACAGGGTACAAGGCACCAATAAATTAAAACAAAATACAATCAGTGCAAACACAACGTACAGTACATAGGGTGGAGTGGTGGCTCTGAGGGTAAGGATCAGTGCTGGTATCCAGAAGGTTGCCGGTTCAAAACCCCTTTACTGCCAAAAGAGATCCTACTCTGCTGGGCCATTGAGCAAGACACTTAATCTGTAATTGCTCCAGGGCGCTGTACAATGGCTGACCCCAAGCGGTATGTGAAAACTAACAAATTCCTAATACAAGAAATTGTATAAGGCGAAATAAAGAACAAAAAAAAAATATATATAAATTGTTGCCTATTTTCTCTCTACTGAAGCTACATTAGTCTGGATCAGGACACAGTTCTCTTCCCAGCTTAAGGTGTTCCTCTGTCCCAGTGACATTCAAAGTAGAGAACTACAAAGACTTTCACTTTGATTTACAGACCCTCCACACACTATGTGTTCTTAGGGCGCATTTGCTGTGGGTGTGTGCATGTGCGTTACATCATGGTAGCCATCTTAAAAAGGCGTTTACTGTCTCCACTTTGAGAGAAATAGACCAATTGGCATAAAACAGTTAGCATCTCAAGCAATTACATTTGGTTTCAGATTTCCCTTTTATCGATCTCTTGTTTGCGTTGAGAGTTAATGACTTCTGCTCACCACTTTTGATTTTGGTCACTATTGTTAATTTGGTGTTGACAGACAAAACCAATCTAACTAGTCTTTTGGATTGTTCCTTAAAGTCTGTCGCCACTTAAAAATAAATTAATCTGTTTTCTGCATATTTGGATACGCATAACAGGTGGTGACTGTAGTTGGTTGCATTAGAGTCTGTGAAACTGGAGGTATTTTAGATCAAAAAACAAAAACAATGCAAAACAAGCAGCAAAAAAAAAAGTCAAGCTTGATCTTGACCCTGTGTTTCCAAGCCTACTGTTATTAAAGTACATTCTTTCACGCAGTGCACTCATAATCTAACATTTACTGCCTATACTTTCATATTTGAACTGAAAATAATTTTAAAAATGTTTCTAACATGGGAGAGCCCAGCCAAGTATGACCTAACTTTAGATAAACTATGGGGTTCTTGGCAAAAATCAAAGAAACAATAATTTAATGTACAGTTTTAAGACATACATTTTTTTAAGTATTTGACAAGAAATATAGCTGTTCACCTGCTTGTAACAAATAAAAATAAAATATATGCTCATAAAATGCATAACATACATTAATAATGCACTGTCTTTGGCTTGGTCACACTTTTCTATATAAAGTACATGTCAGAAATTTCTCACCTCTTCCACAGGCAGTTCTTTAAGTTTGGGAAGGGAACTGGAGAGCAAACCAACCAAAAAAGGAGTCGGACAGCAGACAATGTCAATCATTGATGATGGCAGCACTGGGATAAACGTATGCTGCCAAGAGAAGGGATACAGCAGAGCTACAACAGCATGAACAGAGCTTGACAGGGTGCTGTGGATGAAAACAAAGAAGCATTATAATTGCAATCAAATGACAATACAACAAAGTTTTATGTTCAGTAAAGGATGTGTTCATATTATTACACAAAAGTATTTGCTGCTACTAGCAACAGCATTTATCAACAGCCAGAATCTATTACTTCAATATGGAAACTACTTGTTAATGTCTTTAATGTAAGATTGTAAGAGTTGCAGCATTGGCTGGTTTTAACTGCAGTGTTTTAAATTAAAGACTAGTTCAATTCCTGCACAAAACTAATTATTGTTTGCATAAATCTTCTATTTTTGGACTCATTCTATTTAAACACTAACCTGCAGTGTATGTTAATTTCTAAAAATACACAAACTTTTAAAGTTAGCAGAAGTTCAGTTTGCCCTCTTTCTTGTTAAGATCTCCCTTTTTATAGTTCATTAAAAGAAAGGCTATGGTTTTAAACAACACTAGGGCCACAGACCCTATGATCTGCTGAGTCATGCTTATTCATATCTGTGTGTGTTATTTTTGATTATTTACTGTTCTAAAATGAAGAAGCAAAACAAGCAGCAATATCATTTCACACTTGTTTTGGCATGGATACACAGACCAAAAGCAAGATCAGATTACAGAAGTATAGCTTAACAAGGCAAAGAGTTAAATTGAAGAGATGATTAGGATCACTCTTGCAATGACAACTTGCAGGCACTGCTGCCTACCTGCACCCTGGCTTAAGTGTTTCAAGTGCTGCATATTTGAACAAAAGTAACACACTAACTTCAGCATATTTAACAGTTAATATGTATTGAATCAAATAAATATACAGTCATTGTCTATAAAAGCCTCTAAATTAAAATGAATAAATTCCACCTAAAATAAAATATGATCAGTTAAGGTAATTCAGTCCTTCACCTGGCTAAAGATGACTCTACAACAGCCTGAGTTTGTGTCCAGCAGCTGTAAATCAGGATGTGCAACTCTACCCAAGCAAATTTTTTGTGGGTAACACACAGAGGAGCTCACTGCCACTCCAGTCCTGACGAAGCCTCATCTTCACCATTAAATTTCATAAAGTCTAGGAGTTGCCCTGAGTTTAGGTGCTTAAATCACTGAGTTGTGTTTTGAATGTTAAGTTCAAGAATTTCTTAGACTGTTAGTTGTTTTTTTTTCTTAATTTCTTGTTTTATCTTACTGAATGCCTTTGAATATTCATTTATGCTCTTTTATGGTTTGCTTTTTGATTCACTAATGGCTGATTTGACCTCATACTGGTCTTGGCATGTGATGCATATTTTGAATTCTCCTCATTATGTTTGTGCTGCAGAAGTACTAAAATTTGAATGAATGCAAACCATGCACCTAAAAAGGAACAGTCCAACTTAAATCCATGCTGCCATCACAAATGGTTTTCTTAACATCTACCTCTCGTCCTCCCGTTGGACACCTTCAACAGTTTTGCAAATGTCTATTGCATATTCATCCTCAACTCACATCTTTCCTGTATTTGCTTTACAATGAAGACTGCAGGCATCCTTTGTTCTTTTCTAGATCATGAAACCAACATGCATCTCATGAACATTTTTGCTTGATGACACTAGCATTCAGTCAAACACCACCACTGCCAGTTTCAAAAGCTCCATATTTCTTTGGATCACACTATCTTTAATACAGTAAACAAACTTTTCAAATTCCCCCTAATCTAAAAAACTTTATCATCCATTTGACTCCAATACTCTTATCATTTCAGACACGTTCTCCCTTGATCCCAATATTTTTTCTTCATCTTCTTCAAGTTATTCTTCCTAACCTTTCCAAGATCCAACACTGGGTCCTTTTTCAGTGTCACGCCCAGCATCATTATTTAATAACTTCTTTGTGTATTTCTTTTAACTGTCCTCGATCCCATTGTGATCATAATTTTCCTTTTTAAAAGCAATTAACTTACACTACTCCCTTTCTTTTTTTCCACCTTTCAATCCTAAAAGCATTTCCCATTGTTTTGCTCACTCTTGACCCATGGCTAGAATAGAATAACCATCCTTCTATATGTCCCAAAAAGTGATTAAAGAATTTTGGTAACAAAGGGATCTGGACTTTAAACAATTTGTTTCAATAAAACCAAAATGGCTGGTGCTCGAACACAGTATCTCATTTTATCTCATTCAAGTAACTGGTTATAGACTTTGGCCTCACCAGAGAGCCTGTATGTCAGGTAACTATTCAGGGACGGGATGTAGAGGTGTTGTACTCCTACAAGCACTTGGGAGTCCACATCAGTGACAAGATGGAATGTTTTGAGAACATAGAGTAACTACAGTATATAAGAAAGGGCAGAGCAGACTCTTTTGTATTTGGAGACTGTGTTCCTTTAATGTGGAAAATGACATCTTTCACATGTTCTATAACTCTGTGATGACCAGTGTACTTTTCAACTCTATGGTGTGCTGGTCTGGTAACATCACTTCAAGAAAGGCCCAATCAACAAGCTAATTAAAATGGCAATCTCAGGTATAGGAGCCACACTGGATCCCCTGGAGGTAATAGCAAAGGAGAGGATTAAAACAAAATTGAGTGCCATTATAAGCAATGCTGCACATCATCTCTCCGATATACTAACACTGAGGACTTTCAACCAATAAATAATTCAGTAGAAGTGTGTCAAGAAATGCTACTGGGACTCCTTTATACCAATAGCAATACATCTGCATAATGCCTCACTGGGACTGTGACAGCCAAGTGAGAAGTTTTCTTTTCTTTCATTTTGAAATAGTCTCCCATTTTAGTCATTCTGGTGTGTGTTCAGACCACAATGTGTGTGTAAATATGATATTACAAACATATCAACTTAATATAAAGAAGCCAAGCAAATCTCTTTCTCGATAATTCTGATTCTAATTCTAATTCAGGTGTTCAAGGAAGACCTTCAGGGAGACTGTGCACACTTTCTTACACTGAAGGAGCAGGTCCAGGGTGAGAGTGATGTATCTGCTTTTTCTGACTTTGTTGACAAGCTGATTGTAAACTTCAGCAACCGCTTCAGTACCTTCAGTCTTGGACAGTGGCTCACCCTGTTCATGCAGAATCCATTCCTGATCACAGATGTCACGGGGTTCTCAAAAGAAGCCACACAACTTTTCAAGTGGGCAAATCTCGAGATGGAACTGATTGATCTCCAGGGAGATGTGGCTCTGAAACAGTGTTTTGGTGGAACTGACCCTGGCACCTTCTGGTTTAAAAAGGTATCAGAGGCAGCTTTCCCAGCCCTGAGGAAAGTGGTCCTGTACATTTGACCATGTTTGGCTTCACATACAGTTGTGAGACTGCTTTCTCCACCATGGACATAACAAAAAACAAATATCACCCAAGGCTCACTAATGACAATCTTCACACATGCATGAGGATGGCAATGTCGCCCTTCCAGCCCAGATTTAAAATCTTGGCAGACCGAGCAAGAGCTAACTTCTCTCACTGAACAAGAAAAAGTAGGCAATGGGATATGAGTTAAAGAAAGAGGGGAAGATATGTTCAGTTATTTAAAGATGTTCAGATCTACTGTGAAACTGGTTAAGCCTGTTCAGTTGTGCACATATTAAAAACTCTTTTTTTTTTTTTTTTATGAGGCCAAGTCTTTTTTTGTTGAAATGTTAAAACTTGTTATTATTATTATTATTATGAAAGCACTTATTATTTATAATTTTCAGTTGAATGTCAAATTTACCTTGCTTTTACTTTTTTATTTATTTTTTCTTATTAATTTTATTTATTATTTATTACTGTATGTAGCCCTCCAGAGTCCAGAGTTGCACTGAAAATAAATATTGTTGAAATGGCATTGAATTATAGCTTTCTTCATTTGATTTGAGCTATTGACTTCAAAAAGTGCAGATGATGACAGAATGGCAATGCTACTTCAATATATATAAATTAATTGTAATGTATAGCTAAATTATAATGCAACTTAAACATGATGATGCTGCGGACCTGTACATAAGGAAATTTTCTCTATCCAGACCTCCTTAAATCATAATTGACTACCCCTGCTCTGCACAGTGATTGGGCTGGATATCTAGCTTTGATTCCCTGAGATGTAAGGTAGCTGTGATCCTCAATGTGCCACTGGCCTGCTAATTACGATATCTAATTTGAGATCATTCAGAGGACTGTCATTGCACAGTGACATTTCAATACACTGAGAGTGTTTAAAAATGAAAATTCTTTCTTGATATTTTAAGTTACATTATAATTCAAGCAAATTATACCAAGAATTAATCACTTAGTTAATCTTTTTATTGCCTGGTACAAACTTGTACATCTTGCATACAGTGACTTTTGTGTATTTTAAAGCAGCCTATTAAATAAAACATATTGTATGTTTTCATCCTATTCCCTTAACTTTTCATACTTCAACCTGCTTCATTGATTACAAGATTATCCTGTTCATCATCACAAGCAAGGTAGGAACTAGTCTCAGTCTACATTTCAGTACACTGTTAGACACGTACAGACTACTCACTTACACTGGCCCAATTCAGCTTGTCTTTGGAATACCCATATGGCTATGACCAACAGGTGCAAGCTCTGTACAGACAGTGACCTGGCCAGGAACTGTGCCAATATGCTGCTAAGCATTGTTAGTGTCTGGTATATTTCAAATCCCCCTATAAAAATGATGTATAACCAATAAATAAAGTCAGATTTACTGCTGTGTAGTATTTGCCACGTGCATGGAAAGCAAAAATGTAAACACAGAAAATGGCCATTAAACCAGTGATGACGATGATGTAGGAATCTCAAAATCCATCTCATTACTGAAACTCATAGGACCTCGCAAATCTAAGGCTGCAAACAGGAATAACTGTAAGCAAATGTAACAGGCAAAATAAAATGTGAAAAGTGTGAAAACAAATTCTGATTGCACACTTAGGAAACCTTGAAAACAGCAAAACAATGGGTGTTTACCAGGTGTTCTGAAATAAAGGGTTAATGTAAAACTAACAAGTTTGATTTCACATAGGAAGCTTTAAAGTTGGTGCAAATGTAAAAAGGAGGAACATGGAAAATTAAAGCTCCGCGAGTCTGAATTAATTTGACTCACCTGTTAAACATTACTCTTTAGTAATATTTTTACCAGTTAATGATGCAAATGTAAGATCTTACAAAAGAAAATGTTAAACACCTACCATATTGCTCCATTGACAGACCAAACTTTAAAAGCATGCTGTTAAAAAAAGCTTTAAAGAGTTTCTTTAAATTGAAATATCCTGAATAATCTTGGAATTTACTAATTGAACAGTACTTATAAAATAATCTTTGAAATTTTATATTTATCACGAGATTTTTCAGTTACTCGATAGACATTATCAGAATAAATTTAAAATGTGCACCTGCAAAGATAAATCACATAGTTCAGCAGATATCATTCATTATAAACCCTATGATAAAATCTCCCCAAGATAACACACCTACACTTGTTGTCACAGTTTGGGATTCATATTTCTGCCATACACTAAAACTCAAGCCTTGCATTGTACTTTGATATTTTAGGAATGCCAGTACTTATTTCCTTAAATGATAGTTAGGTAACTATGAGATAGATATACCAGTATTTTAAAGCTGTAGTTACAGTTAGTATTTATATATTTTATGTTGTTTTATACAAAAGTTACAATATTGTTGACTTCAATAATGGAAGTCCTTTAATAAAAAGTTATTGAATGGGATTTCTGTTTTGACATGATTTTGAAAGGTACTGAGCATAATAAAATTTCACTGGTATTTGCAATGAATATAGAAATTCTGGTATTGTGACATTCCTACTCTTAACCATTTAGTAGAACATGTGGGGCGATCTAATGGCTTTCAAAACAGCTTTACATTCCTTGTTCTAACAGCAGGAAAGGACTTATGTAAAATTTAAGACTTGATTTCATTCCACTCATCCTAGCGAGGTTCGTTGTTACCAACATATGTACTAAGCTGGACAGACCAGATTACCTTACCCTCAGCAACACTAAATATAAAAAAACTGGAAGAATGATACTCAGTAAAGGAAGAATGATACTCTAAACTGGAATATTACATATCTGTCCATGTCAAAAATATTAAGGTTTGAATAAAAATGATTAGTTCAAATATCTACATTGAAATCAGTAGATTAAAGTCTAGATTTATGGTGCACTCAATTTGTTGAAGATATTACTGTTTTGCCAAGTTACATATAAGTATAAAATACTAAGTTATTTGGTTCATATACAGTCTGAGAGGAAATGCATATATCAAAAAATCGGGAGTGTGTTCCCCTAGACCAGGGGTGCCCAATGCGTCGATCGCGATCGACCAGTAGATTGCAAAGGTAGTGCAGGTAGATCGCGTTACCTTCCAAAAAAAAAAATTTTTAAACGTTAGTCTAGCATATATCCTCCCTATGGCACTTGCAACTTGATTCACATACAGGGCGGCCAGTCTGAGATCTCTTCTCTTCTAACACACTGGTCATCCCGCACGCACGATCAAACGCGCGAGCTACTGCAAAACTCCGGCTTTTTAAGTGATCTAGTTAGCCTTACAATTTATATCGACTAAAGAAGGGATTTAAAAAAATGTTTGGGGAGGGTATGGGCTGGATGTGGAATTGGAAGAGGATTTTTTTCTTACAATGTCACAATCGAAGTGCGTTTGTCTGATCTGTCAATCTATCATTGCTATTCCTAAGAAGGAAAATATGGAAAGGCACTTTCGAACTGTTTATAAAAACTACGAAACTGACTTCCTTCCGAAAAGCGATCTGAGAAAGAAAAGGAGAGAGAACTAAAATCGCAGTTAATCGGACAGCCGTCATCTTTTACTCGGCTGAATTCAAAAGCTCCTTGATTGCATTATTCGGCTTTGCTTATTTATGCGAGTCGGCCTTTTCCCACATGAAGATTATTAAATCCAAATACTGTAGTGTCCATAAATGTAGTGAATTGTTATTGCGCCATAAAGGTTATGCAAGGTACAACAACATATATTTTATGTATAAAGTATACTCAGTGTGCATGTGTCTATATATATATATATATATAGAGAGAGAGAGAGAGAGAGAGAGAGAGCATTTTTAATGTAGGTAGATCATTTCGACCTGGTCATTTTAAAAGTAGCTCGCAAGCCGCAAAAGTGTGGGCACCCCTGCCCTAGACTTTCACGTATACTGAGATAGAGGAAAAGATCATCAGAACCACTTTCAGTTGCGCAATATTTCTCAAATATCATATCTTTGTTCCTTACTTCCTGTCATAACTAATTGATAGTATTGATACACGATCATTGATTTCTTATTGAAATCAAACATTAAAATGATATTTTCGCACTTAGGGAGGTCAAAACCTGTGGTGGAATTTTTTCATGATTACATATGCATTACCAAGATTATGTGCAAAGTAAAAAGATTTATAGTCACCTAAAACATAGAAAAAGTGTTAGTATTATATAATATTTGAGGCAATAAAATGCTATAGGTAAAACTGCCTTTAGCTACATTTAATTATCACGATGAAGGTGGAAATAAAAACAAAATCATAAAATTAAATGTATTACCAGGAACAAGACGGGGATGTAGCAGCTTACTGTTCACGTTACGTCTTTATATTTACATGGCATATTCAATGTTTACAAGTTACTGTTAAACTGATGATGTATAAATTCAAATTAAATTAATAATAGTTATTGAAAGAATATGCATTATATTGAATACAGTTTTTAATACTGTTACTGTATACATTTATATTTCCATGATACAAAGAATTTGGATGGCTGTTTAAATAAAATATTACTTCCAGTTGAGTAATTTTTCTGAAATTTCATATCTGTTTGCATTTTATCATTATAAATATCTATACAAAATTTAAATCATCTATTTGTAATTCTAACCATATTTTACTTGGAAATTTGCAAAAGTATTCAGTAAGTACTCAAAAGTTGATAGGATTCCTTATTTTTGATTTAAAGCAGATGTACAAAATCTCATTGACCTAGGTCAAAGCATTTTCGAGTTGTCGTGTTTGCACACAGACACACATAATTTCAAAAATGGTATTGTCGGACTCAGGAAGGTCTAAAACTTCAAGTTTCGTCAAAATTTCGAGGTCGAATTTTTTCACGATTCCTACACTGTAAAAAATAAATCTTGCATGCGTGAAAAATAATAATAATAAATAGCTAACTATACACAAAATAATCATTACCTTAATTAATAAAAATGGGTTTTACCCTTTTTCTTGATTATTTTAATTCTAATTCAATAAATAAATTAAGAATAATGTTAACTTATTATTTTTCTTAAAATGTAAACATTTTTTATAACTTATTCTAAGTAAAAAAATATACTGTGAATTGAACACATTTAAGTTAAGTTAAATTTAATGACAGGGCACTTCCTCTCACATTGAAATGTAATGACGCTGCACTTCCTCTAACATCGATTTCTTGGTCTTTACAACAACGCATTCAGATGTAACGCTTATCCATAATAAGAGCTATTTTACTACGAATGTGTAAGTATAAACATATTAATTCCGTAATGAATAACTAGTATTTCATTTTTTATAGTTACAGATGTAAGCATTTGTTGTTTTCACTAAAACTTTCCCTTCATGTGGGAAACATGGCGGGCAAGACAGCGTCTTTCTAACAACTTACCTCGTTGGTTTGCTTTAAAAAGCAAGCACATTTCTCGGATAGTTACGTATGTTCATATGTTTTTTATCGTTTAAAACTTTTATTTTACACAGAAAAAGAAAATGACACTTTGAGAAGTTTGAGAACGATATGGCGTTTGTCCTAAACTACGACCTGTAAACAACATATAAAGAGGTTTGCCTAACCGTCACGGTATTATTTGACCTCTTATTTAATTCGTGTTCTACATAGGCCATGTATTTTCTGGTTAATTTTTAACACTGATTTATTTAGCGATGTTTGATTTCCTATTTCCTATTTTATTTCAGGATTTTCGCTATCGCATTCTGAAAAGTAGTGAAAAGGCGGCCATTCATTTAAGAGGATATGTTGGCGTAAATGCAGGTAGTGTTTGAAGAGCGGTGCCTGCTGCTGGATTTCACGCTTTCACTCTCTGTTTCCTTCCCGTTTACCACTCATTCCTGGGACATTATTTGATTGAGATATACTTTTTGAAGAAAGCTTAAAAAAAGAAAAGAAAATTTTCATTGACATTTGAATGTCAGTAATTCAGTAAAAAGTATCCTCGGACATTTGATTTAATTTTCCTTTGAAAATATAACTCCGTTGTTGTGACTATCTCTGTATGTTCAAATAAATAAAGAGATATGGATTTTTAGCATGTATTTGTTAAGTCATTACTGCCCAGCGTTGCATACTCACTTTTTTGAGTACTTTAATTCAAATGAAAATCGGAGTAAAATGAAACCATTTTTGCCACTACTTATATTTAATCAAACTCATTTATTTTAGGTAAATTTGAGTTAATTAATAAATTAAGTTTACTCAATAGTGCAGTATATTAAATCTACTCAAAAATATTGCTTGTAATTTGTTGCCTTATTTTTTTAAGTAATTTTAACGCAGTATTTTTTACAGTGTATACAGTACTTTGTACATGGTATTTTCGGATTCAGGAAGGTCTAAAACGTCAAGATTAATCAAAATCTCGAAGTCAAATTTTCTCACGATTCCTATACTATATATACGAGAAAGAAAAATGGCACACCACATGACATTCAATCATAATGTAGAACAATTTCATTATTATCATATTGATCACACATAGCGCAGTTAAAACTAAGTAGCCTTATAGTAAACTATAAAAAGAGAATGTATTGGTAATGTTTTCAGGACAGCACAATAACATTTTAGCTGAAATTTGTGTGCAATGTTGCAATAACAATTTCCAAGCTTGCAAACGCATTTTATAAACCTTTTCTTTGTATTTCCTTACTCGAATTCAACTCTTTAGGATTGAGTTTGGATGTGCATGTGACACTAACCTGTGAACACTGGAGTTGCTTCTATCAAGAGGTGGCTCCTGCAAAGCTTCTGACAATATTACAATCCGTTCCAACTACTGATGGTACTCTAACTGAATAAGAGTCTTCCATAAAATAAGTAGGTCCGTGAAAACTAATGTGTGTAATTGTTATCATACATGACAAATCACTACAAAGCTACAAACATGTCAAGTACTTTTCCAGATCATCTCCTCTGTTCAAAAAAGGTAGCAAATAGAACAGAAGACCAGCCAACTATATCTGCATTCTATTTAGCACTCTACTACAAATGCTGAATGCACTGACATGGCTTTTGATGGGTGTATGTACATGTAGATTGCTCTTATCGGTAGTATAACAAAGTACTGCCATTTCTCACTCTTGATCATACCAGTGTTACACATTCTGTTTTGCAGTTGTGTCATAATAGATGCCACCTGGCTGTCACCTACAGCTCATAAGGTATCCGTTGACTCACTAAAAATATTTTTGCAGTCACTACGTCACTGAGTTGTTTTGGCACATATGTTTCTGTTGAGTCTCATTTTCTGTAGTTTTTGTGGTAATAACCCTTGTGTTTTCTCTTCTGAATGTGTTTTTCTGTTTTTCCCTCTCACTAGTTTGACTTTTTATTTACTTTTCAACTTTACCTTTCACTGCAGAGTAATATGTTTGTTTTGTTTGTCCATGCAGAGGCGCAGATAATAAATTCTCAGGATCTCATATTATGTTTTGACTTGAATATGAACAAGTTGTGGTAATCAAGATATCATGTCTGGATTTTATTTACACATAACATCCTTTATTGATTTGGGTTCAGGTCATTGAGAACAATTTGGTGGTGGAAATAGAAAGCAATATCACATCTGGGAATGCAGGTAAATTTCCCCATTTCTACCTTTTATAAAGTCTTTTTAAGCAATGCCCCAGAGGAAGCAGCAAGGCAAGAGTTTCTTTGTTTTTTCCAATGTTTACCGTTAATATATTTTATGCATTGGTGAGTTTTTGAACAGCAAAAATCCTGAAAATCCCAGATGCATTATAAGCTTACAGGAGGAGAGGACTGTAGCCTGGTATTCTTTAGTGCCTTAAAAGTGAGTAGGAGGGTCTGGAAAATTATTCTAAAGCAGACAGGAAGCTCATATTATTGGGTCAATGGAGAGGTTACGTGGTCATGACATTTACTGAAGCAACAACGTCTTTAAAAAAATGTCTTAGATGAGATTCCAGAAGCATTCCCCTGACCCACTGTTGCACTTTCTTCTATAAGAAACAGAATTGAGGATTCTATTCTAACATCTTGTTTGGTAAACTTGGAGACTACTGACAGATGGCAGAACGTCTATGATGGAGCTTCCTTTGTAAATGGCAAACTGATGTAAGAGGCACAGTACTGAAAGACCTAACATTTTGTGTCATGATCAAACCAGAACAAAACAAAGTCAAGTTTTGAAATAAGTAATGCTCAGAACTACAAAGGATTGACACCCAATCCAGGCCTAGTTCTTGCCTTGTACTCTATACTGCCAACTTCCTGGAAATCTTGGATTGAGCCAGTTTAACAATGTTATGTTATGTAAGGTTTTATATGCAGTACAACTACATGTTAGTAATATTCATGCAGGGACATGCTTTAACGCATGATATTTTGTTTGAGATGGATCAACATCCTATTATTGTTATATTTTTTTAATGTTGCTTCTAACTGAAACTAGCAGGAATTTCTTGAACAAAGGCCACCAGTAGAATGAAAAAAAAACTTTCTGATTAATTCACCATGGCTGTGAGAAAATGCCTGCAGTCAAGGAATGAGCCCTCATGCTTCATTTGTAAGGACAAAAGCCAGATTCACAACTTTCAGAATTACTCAATCTGAATACATTTCCAAAGGCCTGAGATTAACCATTCTGGGTGCTAAATGAGGAGAGCAGTTGGTTTAAGTGGATTTCACTGCAGTTGCTGTGCATGTTACAAAATCATGTAAGTTATGTATTCCTGTAGCTGTATAAAGGTCACCTAATTGGGTATTTTCCTCCCATTTACCCTAAAATCCTACTTATTAGTATCTTGGTTTAGATGCAGTATAAATGAAACACAACAGCATTTTATTTCTGTATCGATGTCATACACAGTAATTACATGGGAAGGAAGATTACTACATGCTTTATATAAACACAAATAGGTTATATGTGGAAAACACAAGGGTTTGTATTTACATCTTTCACACTGTTCTTTATATGCTGTTTACATTAACTGTTGTGTCACTGAAAAATAAAATACTATGTTTTGATTTTTAATTCCATTTTAAAAGATGATGACCTATAATTAGATTCTTCCATAGGGGAATCCGACTCAAACCTCTATAGGACCAGAGGTCAGTTTCTAACAAGGCTTCTGTCTATGTGTAATTTTTATGTTCACCCACCATGTCTAAATGGATGCACTCCAGGTACCCACTTCCTCATACACTATATGGCCAAATGTTTGTGGACACCTGATCATCATACCTATATGAGCTTGTTGGACAGCCCATTCCAGAACTAAGGTTATTAGTATGGAATTGCCCCCCTTTTGCACTTATAACAGCCAACACTCTACTGGAAAGAGTCTCTAAGGTCATTTGTGACCATTCAGCCAAAACAGCATTTGTGAGGTCATTGATATTGGATGAGATAACCTGGCTCGTAACTGGCATTCCAGTATATCCCAAATGTGTTCAATAAGGCTGAGGTCATGACTCTGTGCAGGTCACTTGATTTCCTCAATACCAAACTTGTCAAACCACGTCTTTATGAAGCTGGCCTTGTGTAAAGGGAAAACAGTATTGCTGGAACAGAAAATTATTTTCTCCAAACTGTGACCACAAATTTGGAACCACTTTGTATGCTGTAGCATTAACAGGACCCTTCACTGGGACCAAGGGTCCAAGCCCAAACCCTGAAAAACAGCCCCAGACCATTATACCTCTTCCACCAAACTTTACAGAAGGCACTATGTAGTGCTTCCCAGACATCCACCAAACCCATATTCGTCCATCAGGTGGCCAGATAATGAAACGGGATGCATCACTCCAGAAAAAAAATATTTCCACTGCTCTGGAGACCAATGGTGGAATGGTTTTCACCACTCCAGTTGATACTTGGCATTGCACATACTGATCTTAGACTTGTGTACATCATGGAACTCCCAATGCAAACTCTTGTACTGATGTTGCATGTTGAAGCAGTTTGGAACTATGTTGTGAGTGATGCAACTAAGGATAGGTGATTTTTACATGCTATGAGTTTGCTTGGTCTGCTACTTCAGAGCTGAGCATTTGTTGCTCCTTGATGCTTCAATGTCACAAACACAACACTTATAGTTAACCAGGGCAGCTCTAGCAGAGCAGAAATTTCACAGGCAGACTTGTGGCAGTCCTTTGACAATGCTACATTTAAAGTCACAGCACTCTGCAGTATTCTAGTGCCAATGTTTGCCAAGGAAAATTACATGGCCATGCACTTAAGTTTATACACCTGTTAACAATTAGTGTGGCTGACACACCTGAATTCAATAATTTGGAAGGGTGTCCATATACTTTTGACCATATACTGTACATCCCAAAAAAGTACACATTAGGTTAGTTTGTAACTGTGAATTACCTTATGTAAGTGAATATGGGAGTGCATAAGTGTGGAGGTTGATGAACTGGAAATTGATCTAAAGTTGACTGCTACTTTTTTTCCAGTGCTGCTGAGAAAGATTACATTATCCTCATAGTTGTAATGTGAAAAAGTGGAGAGCTGAATATAACACACTACTATAAGCAGTTAAGCCATAAGTTACAAAGCAGCATAAAAGGCCCTTCTTTTCATTATTTCTACTTCATTATTTGATCCTTCGGACCCATTGGTGTTTCCAGTTAAGGCTGAAGATTATATTTTTATTTTTTATTTTTGCCTCAGTAACTGTTTTGACATGTAGAAGGGAAATTATTTCTGAATGGACATACATTTTGTTCTGTTTTAAGCCACCTAAGAACTACCCTCCTATTTCATTGAAAATTTAAAAAAACAAAAGGGAACATGCACTCTGCTCCTAGACAGATCCCCGGATCAACAACCACAGTACTTACCTTTAGCAATTGAAAAAAAAAGCATAGATTTATTATGACAAAGAAAGATGTTAACAGATTTTAGATTTTTAAAATATTGTGATTTGCTTTTAGTTGCATAAAAATTTAGTATAAAAGGGCACTATTCTAAAATTTAATTAAGTCTCTGTAAATGCTTTAAGGAAAAATTACATCAAAATCAGACAAAATGCACAAGTTCATATTGTGTATGTTTTAACATGGCACAATAAGAATTAATGGACTGTGTGATAAAAGATGACAAGAATCTAAACGTTCTATCACACACATAGAGTATTTGACCATTCTTTTCTCACTTCATGGTCATCTATCCTCCCATACCGTGACACATTTTGTAAATTTACTATTATAATTTTACCTAAGTAAAAATGTATCATTATTACATCACCTATAGAAGCCTGCTCTAACACAAAGGGAATTATTTATACCATACAACATAAACTGCAAAGATGATCAGTATATTTTTAGACTTAAAAATTCTAATTTTATACTTTGAATAAAGGATACCAAATGTTAATTAAGATTGTATTTTTACAAGCAGAATGTTACTACAGACTTTTAGAATTTTATTTAAAAAGAAGGGCAAATAATCATTATATTAATGTCTGAAAACAGAAGGCTGTGAAACATTTATGCCATAGTTGTGACAGCATATTAGCAAACTATGGTTTTAGGTATTTGTATCTTCAAAGATT
Source organism: Polypterus bichir lapradei (assembly GCA_026402145.1). Classification (NCBI taxonomy): domain Eukaryota; kingdom Metazoa; phylum Chordata; class Cladistia; order Polypteriformes; family Polypteridae; genus Polypterus; species Polypterus bichir. Next base: position 45,800,511 of record JANRMT010062852.1, on the reverse strand, counting down.
TAGAGTGTATATGCTAAGGTTATGCAGGATGAGACTATGTTTGAAGAGCAAAGCTCAACTACTATTCAAGTTAATAAAAAACAGAGATGGGTGCAAACCTCTGCCAAAAGGAATCTGGAAGAATGCCCAATACCAAATGGCTGTAGTTTGCTATAGGTTTAAAAAAAAAAGAACACAGCATTCTATTTCCTAACAATTGAGCTTCTGTTGTATTGTCTTTTTAAAATTAGTGAAGATTAAGGCTGTTGGAGAGATACATTAGTATATGTTTTCCTAACTGATTTAACACTAGAATTACCAAAGCTTACGAAAAAACTTGTAAACCTAGTCCACCTTAAATCCCTTCACATCGCTCTGTCAGCGTCTTTTGTCTTGTAAATGTCTCGATCAACACAAGCAGCATGCAGCCTGCTATACCATCCCCCCACCTTTGCAGAAAGGGCACAAAGCTCTCCCAGCTCATGCCTTGATTATCTTGGAATGAAGTGCTGGAGTTTTTAGAGGGGAAATAATATATCATTATTTAGAACACATGCATTTCATGTGTGTTCCATGTCTACAACAATCTATGTAAACACATTGTTAAAGCAGAAACGTTTTTTATGTTTTAGTAATAACTGACAAAATGTAGACATGAAACATATAATGTGTGAAGCCTGAAGTCCAAATATCAAATAAACAGTTTTACAAAAGGTACAAGTGTACTACGACAGCTTCTGTGCTGCAGCGGTAACAACTGCTGACTTGTAATCAAAAGGCTGCGGGTTCCATTCTGGCTGCCTCGCAAATTTACCGTTTTGAGTAGTGAGCTGCTTATTGTTAATATTATACAATAAAAACATACATTTGATTTGTGTCTGTAACAGCCGGTGTAAATGTATAGTACTTGTAAAAGTTATCGTGTTTTTTTTTCACTTTTATTCTCTTAATCACAATCTTGATACAACCCCAAAGGCACCAGCATCCCAGATCTGATGCTGTTAGTTTTTATTTGAAACTGGGAATAACTATAGATATGAGTGGTGTTTTGAGACAATGTAACTGGACATTATCTGATCTGTAGGGATGAAAGCTAACACACAAATGCTGATGAATCTGCCTTCCTGGTATCTCATTGTCACTTGAATTTTTTCTATTCAGTTTTATTGATTGTTCCTGCTCACACTGAATTAGTATGCACCTTATGGTCCATGATGTCAAAGCCACACTGACAAAAAACAGACATTGGTATATATGATATTTGGAATTATTCATTTTATGACCTGAATTGTAGATTTCAGAAAACATTGTGGCACTGATGCAACGTTATTCATAATTATGGTTTTAAGGTGCACATACCAATAGTTCCAAACAAATTAGATCCTGGTAAAGAAATCAAAGCTATTGAAGTATGGTACTTCTGTAGAGGAGAAAGAGCCTAAATTTGTGAGGATAGTTTAAATATGCTAACTATCTAGTAGAACTATTTAGATTTTTACAAGAAATAAATGAACATTCAGCTAAATATTGAGAAGCTCAATAATCACAGAAGTATTTTCAGTGCAACTACTGATGCAAAAATAAAGAGTAACTAACGGAGGTTATTTGGGAACCTAGTAAGGATGCCACCCTGGATGTCTTCCACAATTGGTCTTCATATTCTACAGGGAAAAGGGATAAATACAGTATGTAGGGATTGTATTCCTCAGCTAACCCAAAAACTATTACTTAGAATAGGGAAGTCTGGTTAGATCTGCTCTACCTGTTAGCTAAGCAACTCTTATCAGACCAAGCAGAGGGAAAGTAAGATGTGAAAAAATTCTTCCATTTTGGTCAGAATAAAAAGGGCTTAAAACATATAGTATTAAAATGGCACAGGTAACATTTTTAAAATATGACACTTAAGCCTAGAAAATTAGTTTTGAAATCCCTACTGAATCACTTTGTAAGTAGTTTAAAATCTTCCAGTAAAAGAAGGAAAGTGTCATAAATGACTCTGTAGCTGTACTGTTCCCATACATGAAAACAGTTAGGGTTATGGGATTATAGGACATTCTCATTATTTTTACAGGAACCCCTCTCCTGAGCCATATTATTGCAAGTATTCCCAATATTGTGAATTAAAATAGCCTCCCAGTTCCATGAAGAAGTTCTACATGGAAACGGAGAGCATAAAATTACAGTACAAAATTACAATAAAGTACAGTAAGAAGTGGAAAAGCTTAAGAAACTGAGTTGAAAATAGGAAAATGCAGGTCAAACAAATATAAACATCTGGTTTTTAATCATCAAAAAAATAAAATAAAATAAAAAAGGACACAAAGGTTTTATTTTATTTTGAGGTATGGAACTTGAAGAAATTACTTTAGCAATGAAAATCAATTTATTACTTTCCAAAAGAAATAACTTAACAAATGCAGACCTCTGAAAACAGTTCTGGTGAAAACAAGTTGTCACATGAAGTAAGTCAAGACTAAGTCAAGTGAATTTAATAAGAAAGTAGGAATTGACTGATTAACCATTTAAATCACAATAAATAAAAGTTACAGAAATCCTCAGTTCAATTAAAAAAGGAAAACTTCCTGATGCATTCATTTTGCCATTCAATACTTACTAACAAAACAGTAATGCACAAGATGCAGAAAGGACTTTCTGGAGTTAACTCATAAAAGAAGTGCAACATACCGTACATTTACTGCATACTGTATATAATATATTTTTATGAATAAATATAAATATATACCTGCAGTGGGTTGGCGCCCTGCCCAGGATTGGTACCTGCCTTGCGCCCTGTGTTGGCTGGGATTGGCTCCAGCAGACCCCGGTGACCCTGTGTTCGGATTCAACGGGTTGGAAAATGGATGGATAGATAAATATATACTGAATATATATATTGTGGCATATGGCAGGCACCCTTGCTGACCTGGGATGCTTCTGAATTGGAAGGACCGAGGCATAGAGTGTGTTCAGGGCATCATCTCCCCGGATCACCAGGTGGCAGCCCCCTGGGTTTTTATGGTATGTCGGATTCCCACAGAGTATACTGGTAATTGGAGTTTAGTGGCTCAGGCCTGTTGGGTTCCAGGGGTTCTGCCAGGGGGTGCCTCAGGATCTCCTGAGCCCTATTTCATCAGGCTCCCACCTTACCTGGAAGTGCTCCCAGATCAATCCTTCAGGACTCCTGAAATGCTGCCAGAGGTTACATAAAAGGATAGAGCTGCCACAGCTCCAGAAGCCAGAGTCAGGAGGTGGAGGACAAAGCTTGTTGGAGGAAGGAAGAGGCGTAAGAAAGAAGAGAAGTAGAGAAAAAGTGTGTGCTTTGAACTGTGTACTATGCTTTGGTGGTGGGAAACATTTCGAGAAGAGTTCCCAACAACAAAACAAAAAATTGTGTGTTGTGCTGAACCTGTGCTGTTGTGTCTGCACCTGCCTGTGTTGGGTTGGGGAAGCTGGAGCATCCCTTGCAGGACATAATATATATAAATAAATATATATATATAAACTGACACAGAACATACAGGTTCACTGGCATCCCAGCCAAAATGGATGGTTCTGTGACTGGCCTGTAGGTCATTATTAGGAAAGTACATGGATGGTCAGGTATCCTGATTTCTTGAATCTTTTCCAGCCAGAAGGTCATAATAATGGAAGGTTAAAGACAGATAGATTCCCAGGGCTATGTATTCTATGTATTTACATAGGATGTCAACCTCCTTCTGGTGGAACTCTCATTGGTGCTCCCACAGGGTATATTGGGAGATGTAGTCCTGATGGATAGCCCTTTTGGGGTACTTGGGTACCACCTGAGGAAGCTGCAGGGGAACACTCTCCCTAAGTTGGGGGGCCTCCACCTGACCCAGAAGTATTTGCATTATTTAAGCTCCCAGGTCAAGCATAAAAGCAGCCACCTCACATACATCTGTGAATCATCATGAGCAGGACAAGACAAGACTAATATGGGAGAAGTGTAAGACTAAAGAGAAAAGGAGAAGGAAAAGGAATTGTTCTGTTTGTGCTAGGTGGTTGGAAAGGAAGCTTTTGGAAAGATGCTTTTGTAAAATAAAAACATTCATTGTGAACCTGGTATTTGCCTGTGTAATTGTGTCTGGCGTTTGGGGCCCAGTGGTGCCCCCTACAGAACTCAATATATATTCTACATTATCATGTATTTTAAGCAAAAATTCATAAATTAATTCTATTTTAAGGAGATATTTGAAACTAAAGATGAGAGAAGTAAATCAATTGTAAATGACACTTTATGTTTTTACTTTGTGCCCTTAAGTAACATGACCCAAGACCTTTCATGCTCAAAAATAGCTTAACAGCAGCACATTGATATAAATGGATGAAAGAAATGACAGTTTTTTACAACCATGAAGAAACCTTCATGATAAAGAGATAGAACAGCCCAAAAAGGAAGTGCATATTTTCCACATTAAGTCAGACGACATCAGCTGCCTTGGTGCTCATTTGTTTAAACTGTCCCAAACATGGTAAAGATAGCACTGAATCTAAAAAAAATGAATGGCTAGACTTTGCGGATGAACTAAATTTTAGTTTAAACTGTGCATAATGATATGTTCACAAGCTCACTATTTAAATTTTTGGTGAAGCTGGAAAAGGATCAGAATACATTTTTACCATGACTTGGAGTATACAAGAAGTGGGAGCTCACTAACACAAAGTCATTCAGGTCAGTCGAAAGCCTGAATATCTGTGTACTAACAGTCCTGTAAAAACAGTCACTAAACAGTTATTGACAATAATAATCCTTTAAATATAATGTTGTAACAATATACTGTATATGCTGTATACAGTGTACTACAGTGTGACCGGTTTCTTGTCTGATGAGGAGTGTCCTGGAGGTAGGTATTCTTATCAAATAAATTAATTTTGTAAAAATAAAGAACTCACAAGAAATCTCAATCTGGTTAAGTTGTTTGCTTCTGGAGTATTACATGCCATTCTGGTCACCACATTACAAAAAAGACCTAAAAAATATATACTGTAAAAGCGCAACTAAGTGCATCACTGGAAAACTCAGACAACTAAAACTCTTTATCCTTTAACAGAAAAGGCTACACAAGTAAATAACTGAGGTGTTCAGATGATCCAGTATACTGGAATTCTACTGGAAATTAAGAGCAACTGCATTTCAGAATGAAACTAAGAAACATTTCTTCATACAATAGGTCATTAAAATTAGGAAAAATACTGAACACAGTTGAAGCAGAGACCCTGACATTTTTTTAAATGTCTTGCTTTACTGATATAACTCAGATAACTAAACAAGCCTGATGGTCTCCTTTCATATTTTTAATCTCCTATACTCTCATGTCATTTATAGTCATTTTGATTTTTCTTATAGGAAAAATATGACATTACTTGCAGGTTACTAAAAACAGATCAGCACATAATGTAAACAATGAAACACCCAATAGTTTTTACTCATAGAAGCTAAAGCACAGGTGTCAAACTCCAGGCCTGGAGGGCCGCAGTAGGTGCAGGTTTTCTTTCTAACTCTTTTCCTAATCAGTGTCCAGTTTTCACTGCTAATTAACTTCTTTTCCCTATATTTTAATAGCCCTGTTTTTAAGGATTAAGTCTTCTGAATTGATTCTTTTCTTCATTAAATGACAGCCAAACAGAAATGAGACGTGAAACGAGCCAACAGATGACCAGCTAAATTGGGGCTTCAAACTCCAACCAGTTCCTTAATGAGAAGCTGATTCTTGCTCTTAATTAAACCCGTTATTCAAATCCATGACTTGTTGCTGCTCTCTTTTTGCCACAGCAGACATTTCCAAAAATGTTGATATTCTGTTTTTCTCTAAGAACTCATAAAATGTTTTGGTAACCTGAGGGATCAACCTTACTGAGACCTTCATCTTTATTTTCAGATTTTGTTTGATGGGTACAGGTGAGCTGGTCATGTCCTGCTTATTTTATGTCTCATTACTGTCCTGCTGCTAATTAAGGAAAAAACAACAAAGGGGCCTGAGTCAAGCTAATTAAAGCTAAGGCTAAAGAAGTTAATTAGCATCAAAAACTGGTCACTAATTAAGAAGATGGTTAGAATGAAAACCTGCAGCCACTGCGTCCCCCAGGACTGGAGTTCGACACTTCTGAGCTAAAGGGTGAAATACTACTGGTACCTAATGTCTACTACTAATGTTATTTTTAAACTTTGTGCTTCCTTCTTGTTTATGCTTTATCAAGCCACTTAATCCAGTTCATGATTGAGGAGGACGAACCCTGAAGCATCGGACAGCAGCATAAGATATTTAGTAGAAACCAACTCTAGGCAGGGATTCATGTACACACCCACACTTACTCAATTATAAGGGGCTAGCATTAGGACGTAGGAGGAGCCTGGAGTAAAACACACACGGACATGGAGAAAAAGAGCAAAATCCACACAGTGAGTAGGCTCAGATACAAACCAAAATACTTGAAGCTAGGCAGAAAAAATATTGGGCAGTGTATTACTTGGTCACCCTCACCCTGTTATTTCAAGGCACCACTATGCCTTTAAGTTATCATAAAGAAATTCTTTACTACTATCACAACTTAAAATTTTGACTATATTATGAACTAACAGTAGTAAAACAGCTGTCAAAAATATTGTAGAAAACCAAAATAAAATGTAAATTTCTTAAGTTTTAAATTTGGATAAATTTTGCTAAGGATTTCTTTGATCACAATATTTTTGATAAAGGTGTAATTGTCAGATAAAACTTTGCCATGGTTGTGTTGGTGATAAGGGCAATTTGTGTCTTCAGTAAGAGCCACAAACAATTTTCTGTGCACCAAGAGTCAGAGCTCCTTATTGTCTGAGAAATTTGAAAATGATGGTTTTCCGCTCTTTCCAGTGTTTTATTTGTTCTTGGGATAGCATAATAGTTTTGAAGATGTGTTGCACATCACCCCTTTATAGACAGAAGCCTGTGCTCATTTGTGCTCCACTTGCTCCCAAGTTTAACTTTTCCATTATGGCTAGTTGTACCCATGCTGCAGCAATTTCTTCAGGTGTCTGCACTGTAACTAAGTCACTCTATGAGCATTTTAAAAAATTCTGCTTTTTGTGCTGTTTCATTTGCTTGTCTTAGCTAGCATATTGTTCTTATTATCATTATCATTATTATAGTTTCATACTTCAAAAATGAAGGACCATGAATTTGTCTGCACTTGTTCTGCCTTACTCATATCCTTGTTTATTTTTTTGTTCTATCTTTATTAAAATTCTTTCATCTTCACCCTTCAGTAACGCTTTCCATTTGAAATAATAAATATGGGTAACACATAGACATACCTGCACATACTATATTAATTTTAATTAGCTTTTGGACATATTTATTTATTTGTTGTTCTTACTTATTTGTTGTATTTTATACAGTACATGCCAACTGCTGCAAAACTGTATTTTCCCTTTTGATTTATCTGTCTATCTATTTATCTATCTTATCTATCTATCTATCTGGGTTTCGACAGTTTACTTATGTAAGTAATTGCATTATGAACTAGTAAATTGCATGTTTTTTAGTTTAAGAGTTAGCCACATTCATATAATTTAAATTTACCATTAAAAAGAGTATTCACATGAATAAAATCTGTAACTGCATTTTACAAATAAATACAGTTAGTAATAAAAAAATCTTTTGTCATCTTAATGATTACCTGAGTTTGTCTGCAACAAATATGACTCTCCGTTCCAGCAGAAGAGATGCAAACACTCTAATAACTTGGCGAACACTTAGGCAGCTAAAGAGGCTATCGAAGTCCACATGTTCCAGGCGAGAATCCGTAGGGCGGCGCAGTTCAATGACCTATATGAACAATTTTAAAAAACACTTTTAAAGAACATGGACCTTAAGTCATTAACCACTCTGCTTTACTTGACTACAATGACTGAGACTACACCATTTTATTCAATCTTTTATTTAATTATTTAATTAGGTAAGCCTTAGTAAGATTAAATCTTTTACAGATGAAACCATCCACGGCACAACAAAGTAATGAAAATTGTGTTTTTCAATACTGTACTATACTTATCACAACAAAATACAGCATTCACTGTAAGTTCATCATCAGTGTGGAAACATTTAATTAAAAGGAATACAATATATATTATTAACTACATAATGTATATGTAAAATTACTATAACTTTTGGCACAGTAGATACAGTATCTTTTTGCAGATGTGAAGCATGTAATCATACTCCATTGATTGAAATGACAATGCATAACTTTTTCAAATAATATCATGATTACCAGAAGTGTAAAATAAAATACTGTAATACAACTACTTTCTTACTTTACTTCAGTATGTTTTTTGTACTTTACTTGAGTAAATTTTATTTAGGGCTACTTTTACCCCAGTACAATTTAGGTTAAAAAGCTTTCTTTTTACTTCACTGCATTTTCCAATAAGCCCTTGTTACTCGTTACACAGACCAAAGTATTATGCATTCATAAAAAAGACCTATCAGGTGTGATGTCAACTTGGGTTTAGGTGTAGCATTGCTCAACCACAGCAAAAACTACTGCTCATTTGGTAGGGCATTCCCATGCTTCCCTTTTGGGTTGCGACATGAAGACTAAATATTCACTTTTCCCACAGTCGTATTTGAAAATAGCACCCCAAGAAATCTCTGCTGTCAATAATTCACCTTCATATTTAAAAAAAGCTTATTTAGAAAAAAGCATTTTTCCTCTTCTTAAGCTACCTTCTATAGAGATCCTGAAGTCCTAAAAAGCAGTGTCTTTTTAATATCGTGCAAACAAAATTTTATGAGCACATACAATATCTCGAGACCACAAGTTATATATTGTTTGAACAATATCTGTATGTTGTACGCAGAAGATATTTCAGTGGATTCTTGCCAGCCCAGATACTGACACACTAGTGTGAGCCCAGCTGTAAAAGTCGCTGGTTAACTGGAGAAGATAGACTAAGAGTTCAAGTCAGATTAGAGCCTTCAAGCAAAAATAAATATTTTTGTTACTACTTTATGGAATTTGACCTCAAAGGAGACAGCTAAGAGAACACTGTCCTACCAACCAGAATCTATTACAGGCACAATGACTAAGAAAAATATACAGTATGTAGCTTATTAAGTGAATATTCTATTTTTGTGTGCATGGGTGAACTTTGAGTAGTGGTATGCTTTGTCTTGGTGAATTATCTGATAATTCTTGCACACCTGTTTTTCTGTCTGAACTGTAAAGTGCGTGACTTTTACTTTCTCAGAGCTGTCCTGTTGTACTGAAGTTTAATTAATATAATGTAATATTGGGTTGGTTTAATGCTTATATGTGTGGAAAAATGTTATTCTGTAGAATTTAAATTGTCTATAGGAGCGCATTAAGAATATGTATATATGAGACATATTATGTACATCTGGTACACATCTGGTTATGCTAAAGAGTTAATAATATGCCTTGAGTTGAATTGTGGTTGATTCTATAGTTTACATGTGTGTTCGAGTGGGTAATTGGGTACCAAAATGAGCAATGGAGACCACAGATTTCTTAAGAAAATTCTTTTTAAAGATAAACAGCAACTCTGAAATTGTTGTATTACTATTTAATGTAATAATTGCCCTTTTAAAATCCATCTTTACTTCAGTGAAACATAATAAATCCAATCTGTGTTGATTTTCACTTAGCTTATTTCACTTATTGTGTATCTACTCAAGTGTGAGCTATTCACTTATTTTTTAATTGTTATTTTTGTTTTTATTTTATTCTTATTCACTCTGGAGTAGGGATCATCTAGGGGAGGCACGGTGTAAGTCATATCCACCCTCAGTAGCATCACACTTCAGGTCATCACTGTGACACTGACTGCAGTTATATTTTAATTAAAGGCATGATTGACTTTGCATGATTCATTCTTCTGTAGTGCATTTCTGTAACAAAAATATTGTGAATGTTGTTTAGCAATAAAATAAACGTATTGTGTCTAAACAAAGCCTTGCACCTTCCCATTACTATAAAATGTACTTTTACTTTTGGTACTTAAGTATGTGTGAAAGCAGATACTTTTTACTTTTACTCAAGTATTTTTTAACTGAAATACTTCTTACTTTAGTGAAACTAAAAACCTGATGAAGTCCTTTCGGCTTTTACTCAAAAATCATTTCTAAGTACTTTTTATAACATTGATTACTATTGTGCAAATTCTTGAGGTTTTTTTTTTTTTTTTGCAACATGCTCAAATTTTCTGAACAGATCATAATAGAATTAATTAATAAACAAGTTATGATAAAACATCAGTTACTTTGAGTTTATATGTTTTAAATGGTTATTTGACAATTTGAATTTGATATTGCACTAAAAAAATGCAAATACAACGTTAAGGTTTTGCACATTTACCAAAAGATAATCTAAATTTTTAGAAAATATATTGAGTAAGTCACTGGTACATAATATGGCAAAGCTCAATTTTGATTTTCACTATAAATTAAGGGCGGGTTTGAAAATATGTATTTAAAATTTAAAAAATAAGACATAAGGATGGGATAAATTAAAGAAGGCGATTTAATAAATATTTATAGCATGTCGTTAATACAATCTAAATTGTAATAAGAATCCAATTACAGTCTGCTGTTTACTGTAAATGCCTTGCTAATCTCAGGCTCAGAGGAGGTAACATGAACTAAACTCTATAATTTACAAAGACAGGTAGTATACACTCAAAAATTGAAATGGTTCTGTTTATGATAAAGAAGCTGTAAAATGTGAGTGAATATTTAAACAGATGTTGAGAACTGTTGTCTACAAACAATTACAAACTTATCCAGGGTGGAGTATTGTTAGGACTACTGCCTCACAGTAAGGAGACCAGGGTTTATGTCCCAGGTCGTCCCTTTGTGGAGTTTGCATGTTTCCTCAGTGTCAGCATGGGTTTCTTCCAGGAGTTCTGGTTGTCTTCCAAAGACCAAAGACATTTATCTAGGTTAGGTACATTGGTGATACTAAACTAGACCTAGTGTATGTGTGTGGTGATTGTGACTGTGTGTGTGTACTCGTCCTGTAATAGACACGCACCCTGTCAAGTTCCTGCCTTGCACCATATGTTTGCTCGGATAAGTTCCAGTTTACCTTGTGACTATGTTTAAGACGAAGCAGGTTAGAAAACAACATTGCATGGTAATTAAGGCTCCTTGTAAACAAATGTCCTATCCACCCAATTGCCCAAATATGCATACTTATCAACAAACTTAATTAATAAGTATAGCTACCGATGTATGCTTTGAGGACACAAGCTAGCGTTTAATCAACTCTCCCCAAGTGAGTTTTACCCAAAAATTAGGAAAACACTTGTAAAATGGATTAGAGAGAATACAATTATGTAACTGAGAATTCATACATATTCAAAATGAGATAATACACTTTTAATAGCCTGGAAATGTTAAAAATACCAAACACTGTAATCCTGATATATACTGTAGCAGATGATTTATGTGCCATTTCATATTATCAGCAACATTACCCACACATAACAGAAATGATGAGAGACCAGGAGCAGATTCATGAGGAATTCCTTATCGAACATATACTACATGTGACATTGTAACTGTATACGTGAAAATAATTTACCAATGATGAGTTACACAATATAGAATAGTAAAGATGAATATCTGTTTTCAATCACTTTTTTGCTTTATTAACGTTCTCAGGAAAGTCAGCAAATAGAAATACAGCACAAACATCATTTTTTAAAATCTAAAACAAAATTTGATTGTTAAAATTAAGTCTGGTGTTTTCATGCTGTGACTATACCTAACTGGAACCATACTTTTTATGGCTAACATCTAAGCAGGGATGTAATTATTCAGTACAGAGCACTATCAAGACTGTGTTAATGGTATTGTGTGGTGTTGTGTGTGGGAAAATTTCCATATATTCGGTAAGTTGTTAGAATATAGCGAATTGGATAATGGACAGATGGATGTTACAGTAGGTAAAAAGGTTTCCAAAAATTATAGCAGGACTTTATAGTATATACATGTAACAGTACTACTACTACTACACTTGTTAAAATAAAATGCTATAAAAATGATCGTTTAGTGACTGATTTAGTTCACCATCAATTTTTTAAACCAAATAACTCATTTCCCTTCATCCATTCATTTTCTAACTTATTTTTTAATAAGAGACAATGTGTTAGTGAACTGTACAGTACACTCATGCACACATAAACTTTCACTCATACAGAGCCAACTTTGAGTCACCAATAAACCTGACGCACATGTCCCTAGGATTTGGACAAAAAGCCAGAGTTTACAGAAAAACCATAAGTAGGCACAGGGAGAAAATGAAAATGGCACACAGTCAATAACAAAGTCTTCATAACTACTTCATGCTACACTCAAATGACCTACTTAAAAGCAACAAGACTTAGGAATAGGAATTATTCCTTGAACAGTATCTAAACCCGTTATTTTTGCATAGTTCCAGATTCCCTTTGGAAGAGAAGCTAGCTCTTATCCAGATGAGTTAAATAACGTTTGTTTAGCTAGGTTAGAAATGAAGCTGAATACATAAGACACATGTAAAGTTATACCCCACTACTAATGGAAAAATAAATATTAGGGATAAGAAATTCAGTATATTGAATGGATGTATCACTGACCTCATTTCCAGCTCCAGGTAAGAAGGTTTTGACTTTGATGTTTTTCCCAGGTGCAGGAAATGGTGACTCCATCACACTCCTCATAAATGGGTAAACCAATGCTGCTGATATCCCCCTTCTCCTTTCCACTTCATCTAGGATCTAGCCAACATAATTAGAAGGTAATATTTTTGGGTACTAATCTTTAAAATAATAATCGTTCAGATATGAATCTTTACAAGAATTAAATTAAAATTCTTCTATTTGCATATAATGTACGAGTGCATTATTAAAAAAAATAATGAACCTTATAAGCCTATTAATCCCATTTGTATGGAAATAGCAAAAACAGGTACCACTCATTTTATCTTGGACAAAAAACATATTAGATTCATAGATAATGAGGGTGGTAAGAATTGATTTAATATCTACTCTACATATATATAAAATGCTAAGCCTATAAGTGCAGTGATTTTGTGCAACGATTTTATGTGACTTTTTATGTCATGTTTTTTGTCACGCTTTAAATCAGGCTTATTTTAAAAACTACATATATGTTTGGTTATTCTTTTTAGAATTTATCAAACTTTAATGTGATGTTGTTAGATTTTCAGATTTTTGTAAAAATATATCAAGAACTCACATTCCGTGAGACGAGACTTTGAGCCATGAGATTTAATCATGCCCAGGGCCAGAAATAAAAGATAAAGAGAAGATGACAAAGTAGAACGTCGTAGAAACAAGGCAGTGAGACAAAATGACAGCTGCTGTACAGGCTTCTAAATGTTTGAAGCGCCGCGCGAGATGCAGATCACGCGGCACAGCAACAGCAGCAAGCAGCGGCAGAGATGTGAAGTGGTTGTCGCGTAGCACAGGCCGGGAGCTGGTGAGCGAAGCGAGCAGGGGGCAAACCCCCTAGTTATATAAAATAATGAAAAAAAATGATCACTCTCACTGAAAGTACATACTGTATATAATCTATAAATAACAAAGCAAACTATAGAGCTCACTTGACAGAAGTAAACATACTGTACAGGAAACTGAAGAAAGAGTATCAGTAATTGCACATATCAGGTCATCTCACTGGATGCTTTCTTTCACTGTTCAAAAAGTTTCAAACAATATTGCTTTTACTCTTGACCACATCCATTAGAAATATTCTTTTAAAACACAGTGTCACATAAGGTAAAATGATGTCAGACCAGAAATGGTTTGGTTATATCACAAAATGTTTGTACCAGTTGTCACGCGCATGCACATATGGAACAGCTGAAGGGATCTAGTGACTATAAATCCACTGCCACACCAAGGGTTGGTGCTGTTTCTTAACATCATTCTTCCTCCTCAGACCAGTAGCCTCATGTATAAACGGTGAGTACGCACAAAAATGTTGCATACGCCCGTTTCCACATTCACATTGCGATGTATAAAAACTAAACTTGGTGTAAAGCCACTCACATTTTCATGCTAGCTCAATCCCTGGCGTACTCAAGTTCTACGCTCGGTTTTGCAAACTGGTGGCACCCAGCATCAAAGCAGTGCTACTGTTCCTGTGTGGTTTCCCTATCTTTTTTAGATCCACATCCCTGATATGACTTTATCATATACACTGAAATTAACCGCATATTATTTATTAGTTTAAGGCATCTGATTGTATTTAACCTGTAACAATGCAATGGTCCATGGAATGGCCAAACTATTCCAAATACCACAGCTGCTTTAATGGTGTTACTCTCACTGCACCTTCTTCTTCTTCTTTCAGCTGCTCCCTTTAGGGGTTGCCACAGCGGATCATCTTTTTCCATATTACTGTCACTGCACCACTCAGAGTATTTATATCACTGTATCTGAGTGTGGAATCACAGCTCTACAACAGCTGATCGGAAAGAGAATTATCGGTATCGGTAAAAGCCGAGTTTTTTTTCTATATTTTCATTTTTTTGAAAATCTGGGAAAAAAATTAGTTGCTGATGGTTGAGGTGTTGATGAGGACAGCAGGGGTGTAGATCCAAATGCCCTGGTGCAAAAAAAATGGCACCATCCTTTGGATGAGATTTAAAACTAAAGGTCCTGACTCTCTGTGATTATAAAAGATACCTGGGCATCTTTCACAAACAGTAGGGTGTTTCCTGATATCCTAGCTAAATTGTCCATCATGGCTTGATCATTTTGGCCTTCTAATCATCTTTTTATCTCACTCACCTCTTCTCCACCTGATAAATAATGCATGATGATTGTAATGGTGCAAAATGGCTGCCATCGCATCATCCAAGTGGATGCTGCACATTAGTATTGGTTGAAGTGGCTTCCTGTTGTTGAGGTAAAGCACTATATAAATGCTATGTCGTGTTCTTCATCACACTTCTGACATCATAAATGTGAGTCAGCAGTGCATCATACTTGTATAACTTAGTAACAGCTTTTGAAACCATATGCACATTATGGTATTAGTTTTTCATTATAGATAGTATAATAGGAATGTTTCTTGAAAGAGCATCACTTAACCACATAAAAACGGCTTTTTCAACATCTTCAAATTCAGCAGTTCGCATACGTTTGCAACCCGAGATTTTTCTTCTTTTTTTGCTTGGTCTTTCACGAAAGTTGACAGTGTCAATAGCGAAATTCTGAATTCACTGGCAACGTCTTTTTTCGTTTTGCTGCAATCGAGAGCTGCAAAAATGTAAAGTTTTTTTTTCTAATATGAACTGTTACTGTTTTTTCGTTTCTGCAGTTTCAATAGGAAGGTGACAATGACTTAAATTCCAATTAATGTTTTTCAGATGTTGACTAGCAATAAGAAAAAGGTATCACTGAAAACCTACAAAAACAAAAACAGCAAAAAAAAAAAAAAAAAACCAGTACAAGGAAAGTTCGAAGAAAGAAAAAAACATTTACAGTGTTTCTGTTTAGGGATCGTTGTGCACAACTGAGCTGCGACCACAGAACTAACTGCTCTGTGGATGATTCATTCAGGCATTTCAAGGTCTTTTGGGCACTTTGTTGTAATGAAAGTATCTGCTGAATTTATTTCGTAGTAACAAGATTTCTATAGACTCGTGTCATATGGGGAAACTGTCGGGACCATAAAAATACTTCGTTGTAATGAAAATTTCATTGTAAAGATATTCGTTGTAACGAAATTTTACCTGTAATTTTCTCCATCAAATACTCAAGTTTTAGATTGGCTTTGAACAATGTCTCAAATTGAGATGCCAAATGAGAATAAACAGTCATGTAACTTTTAAAGCCATAATAACACTTTTTTTTTTTAAATACTATCCAAAGTTTCTACAAGAAATCTAAACCTTTAGATTACATTTACTTAATAACCTTCCACAATTAAACTTTTGTTAACCAAACTAATACTTACCTTTGAAAACAAGTCAAAACATCCTAGCCTGCTGATGACACAGTACACTTCAGGTAAACGAGGACCTTTACCACATGGCTACAAAAAGGAAGCACAATTAGTATATAAGAAAAGATCACATTTTTCAGTGATAAGCTAAAATATCACTCTTTTGCAGAAACAAACAGAACTGCAAATGAATACAAATATACACACAATAATCTTTAATATGATTGGGCTTTTTAGACCACTTTATGAGTACAATTTTAATTATAAACCATAGATGGTAATACAAAATAAATCATGGCTCTGTTACATAGCTCACTGCAATTCCTCTGCCTCAATTTAGATTCTAGGGACTTCTACAGTGTATTGTGACAGAGAGATAATGAATGTTAAAGGTATGTGAAATATTCCCATAACCTCTTTGGGGAGCCTATGATGACCTGCTGATCCATAAGTTTATCTTTAGACTTTACTATCATGTACTGCTTTATTGTAATCACCTGTTTCTGTAAGTTTCTCTCATATTATAAGAATACTGTACATATTCAGTACAACAACTACAACTGGAACATCTGTGATAATTGAAAACAGCAGGGGCACAGCTATACTAGGAATGCAGCTGAGATACACCAAGTTCTGTTGTTTCATATGCGAATGGGTCAGCCCTACATTAAGAAGAACTGGCTGTTACATAAGTATTTGGTTCCAGGGCAAAAAAGTGTGGCACATAAACCACTTGTCGACCCAACAAAGATATTTTTGTTGCCACCTCTTCATATAAAACTGGAAATGATGAAAAATTTTGTGAAAGTATTGAACAATAAAAGGGAATGATTTTGATATTTGAAACAGTTTTTCCAACAAATAACTGATTCCAAGATTAAGGAAGGCATTTTTGGTGGTCCACAACTCAGATTCGTCATCAATGATAAACACTTCTAAGATTTGCTAGAGGAAATTACTACCTGGACGGCATTCAAGTATGTTGCTGAGACTTTTTTTGGCAACTATTGAGCACCCAACTGTGTCCAGCTGGTTGACAACAGGCTTTAAGCTTGCAAAACAATTAAGTGTGACATGTCGCTAAAGTTAAATTTCCTGCATTCACACTTGGACTCCTTTCCTGCTAATCTTGGTGCAGCCAGTGACAAACATGATAAAGAGTCTCATCAGGACATTGCAAAAGTTGACAAGTGGAATCCATCAATACTGAAAAACTATTGTTTGACACCAAATTGGGATGCATCAGATGCTGAGTACAAATAAAAATGGGCACAAAAACATTTTTACCTCAGTTGAACAAATGCAGTGTATCAGCATTATTAGGCAGTTAAACATACTAAATTCAAAAATAGTTAACATTATGTTTCGCCAAATACCTATGTAATACAGTCAAACTGAAATTATATTTGTGTTCAGCTTTAAGCTATCATAATTGACAAATATTTTTCAGGAGGCAAAACTTATGAAAGTTTGTTGTCCAGTGAATTATGATCTGAAATTTACTAGTATTATTGTTTTTAATTTCCATGGCCTCTGTTCTATAACAATTTTCACAATCTTCATAATACTATGATAATGATATAATCAAGCATATTAATTACATTTTTTTAATAATTCTGAATTTTGTAAAATATGCTGTGTAAAACATTTATTGTAATGTTTCTTTGTTTTTTTTTAAAGTATCTTGTTAAAGACAATGCAAAATGTAAAAAACTGAGATAGGAAGCAAATTAAAAAACATGTATAAAAAGATCTTTTCAATGAGTTTGGAACAGCAGTTAGTGGTAAATCACCCACTTAAAGATAGCACAGACAATGAATACTTCTGTAGTTACAATATGTCAGACTATAATTAAAGCATCCACACAAAGGGGAACATGAACTGAAGAACAGAATGAGCTGTTATTATACCCAGCCCTTTAAAGGACAGCTGCAGAGACATAAATCGTCAGGCAGAGTGTCCTAGGAGAACAGCTCCAGGGAAATCCCCAACCCAGTCCTAATCCCGGAAATTATTAGATTTTGGCCAAAGCTTAAAAGCCCATTACAAGAATGGTAGAAGGAATGTACTGGTCTTTCCCTACCCCAGTCTTTTCCTCAGACTCCTCCCACAAAAGTCTGTTGTACAGCAACATATTTTAGTCATCAGTCACATGGCGAATGGGCTGTGAACTTAAAAGTGGGACTCTGGATTTACTCAAGCATATTGCTTTGTAGGGTTTGAGCTACTACCATAGACTTCCCTTTGAGCATTTTAGAGTATGGATATTGTTATGTTTCTTTTTAGTTTTTGCTTTGTTTTCGGATTTTTGTGACCTTGCCTTTGGATTTGTCTTTTGAAAGCTTTTGTCACATAACTATTGGATTATAATACATGACATTCTATTTAATATTTTGACCATTGTTTTGGATTTATAGACTTGTCACTAAAATGGCTTAATTAACCACTGTGTCTCAGTGGGCTTGTCTTGTCTTGATATCCAATTAATCAAAGAGTGCATGTGGTCAACAGTGCTTTCAGGATTGGAGCTATATAGTACGGTTCAGCTTCTCAGCTTTTCCTACAGAAGAGTTTGTGATGAAGTACTGCGCACACCTCTTTTAGAGTAGCCCGGCAGCATGCACCTGACAGAAATAGTGAAGCCAAATACCAGGTAAAAGGAAGGACTAGAGGCAGAGCTCCAGTGAATTCCTGACAGATAGTGGTAGTGAATTTGGAATTGGGTACATAATGGACAAGGGCTTATTGATTGGCCAGATTACACAAAACAATTTGAAGGCTGAGCAAAGAGTTTTGATAACATGGTTAAGTAGGAGAAAGTTACAAACACCCTTCAAGAAAGAAAGATGGCTAGGGCCTATTTTAGTTAGTTCCAGTTGAACTGTACGATTTATTTTGTTATTTTATATTTGCTTCACTTGTATGCAATACAGGCTTTTTTCCTTCTGTTATAATGTTCTATAATGAAACACTTTATTTTGTCCATTTGGCTCATCTAGCATTCATTTTGGGTCCAGGAGTAGCACTTAGGCCTCCCCATTTGTCACAATGCATACACCTATCATCTATTCTTGTTATGAAGATGACAATCATCATTTTGCTACTACTGACACTACTGTATATTTAAAAGCAAGGCAATCTGCCTTGTCTGCAAAATGTTCAGATGTATTGCGACGAACTGTATATGAACTAGAACTTTTTACTTTGCTATTCATACTCCCGAATGTTTTACTTATTAAGCATAACTCAGCAGATTTCTTGATTTATGGTTGTATTGTTGTGTCTAAGCATTTTGTGTTACAAGGACCAGTCTAGTCTATAATCATGAGCTAAAGAGGATGGATCTATGCCTCTAGGGAAATGAGAAGATATAAACATATTTTGTGGCAAAGACAAAATAAGTTTTTTTTGAGTAAAGCTATCAATCATTACAATGATCAGCCATTCTCAGTGATAATAAGGACTACCTAACCTAAGCTAACCCATATATTAGTGAGTAGCATCATGAAGTCTAAAAACACATGTGGGAATATTGGCATAAAGGATGGTCAACATAAGGGTGACAGGACACTCCATTCCATCAGAGAGACTCCATCTAGTTCTACTGCTATTTATTACTGATGTAGTTCTTTGACTTTAATATCTTTGTTAAAAGTATCTATATTTAAGCTGCAGGGAGTGATGTATTTGGATGGCCATAGGGACTTAAAATCCATATTTTGCTTCTCATTTACTATTATTAATTTATATTTCTATATAAATATAGCTTTTCTTTAAATTATTACATTTTGTTTGAACATCTTAGGCAGTTGAAGTAATATAGTAAATACAGGGAAACTGGTGTGGGTAGACTGCCACTTCTTTCCTATAATGTTAGCCGCTGAGAAGGGATGCCTTTAATAGTGAGCAGCACAGGAAGGAGTTACGTGCCTTGGTAAGTGGCCACTGGTAAGTGGTCATAGGTAGGACCAGAGTATGTCATGCTTATGCTAAACAACTGCTGTAAAAGTGAACCAACATATTGTCAAAGAAGACATTGAATGACTGTACTGGTGTGAGAAGCAATCAGCTATGCTGACAACCCCTAAAGAATGTCAGGGTTAACACTGGCATATTTAAAGATGACAGTTGAAAAGGCCTGAATGAAATTAACAAAAATATCCAATGAAGGGAAAAACTGGGAAAAGTAGAAGAAACAATATGAAACCAATGGGGAGCCATGCTGACATTTGCATATACTGTAAACCCTACATGCACCACTAGCAGACTTGTCATTTGCCATTCTGGGTAATAAATTTATTAATGTAATATGACTATCTGGCTTCTCTATTCTGTCCTGCAGTGGTAGCAGCTGAGTCAACAAAAAAATTGGAAAATATAAGAAAACATCCTGGGGAGAACTGAAATATTAAAGTCAGTAGGATGTTCATGTTAGAATTTAATCAAGCTCAACAAAAACAATGAGGTAGTAAAAAAGGCATCAAAGACCCTCATGCCCAATTTTCCAAGATTAAAAGAATAAAAGATCTATGATTTAAAAAAAAAAGAAACAAGTGGGATCAGGCTGTACAAGAATTATTCCACAAACTAATTTATAAATTGGCAGCATCTGCAAAGCACAAAAAAAACACTTAAGATAAACTGGTTTTAAACCAGGATGACGATTCAAAATCACAACTAATCCAGCTCTAGAGTTTCTGTGGTGAAGTCAGCAGACTGATATATAAAAGTGGCTTAGCAAGCCAACCATTCATTTTGATCGACAATTGCAAACTTCTGTCAAGTAAAAGGATGTATATTAAAGTAAGCAAGAAAACCTTAATTAAACTACACTGCTGCATATGGAAGATTTTAAAACTTTATTTTGCTAAAAATAATTTTTCCATTCTATGAAATTTTTGTCAATGTATACAAGTTCAGCACATCTTGCTCAATACATTTTGTTTTTATTGTATACATTGTAAAAAGGTGCTATATAGGTGCCCGACCCGACACAGACTCACACCGGAGGCATGTATAAAAATAAAGAAACTTTTTATTTTCTTCACCTGTGGGGCACATCTTCCCTGTAATCCCCACAGGCACAACACAGTCCCCAGTACAAATACACACAAGCAATCTTCTCCTTTGCACCACCACTCCTTCCCTAAGCGTAGTCCTCCTCCTCTCGACTCTGGCCATTGAGTGGTGGTTGCTGGGCCCTTTTATAGTCCACCCGGAAGTGCTCCAGGTGATTGATTGCAGAGTTCTGGCTGCAATTCAGGTGTTGCAAATATGATGCCCATACAGGCTCAGGAGTTCCAGCTGCAGCACCCCCTGGCGGTGCCTGCAGGATCCAACAGGGATGCACCCAAATCCAATTCGCATGGAGCCCTGCGGGAAACCGAGGCACCGCTCCAATCCAGGGGGGCGGCCATCTAGCATCCAGGGGGAGGTATTGCACCATGCAGGGTTGCTCCCCCTGAATAGAGAGGAAAGGGGCATCCCGGCTGGGCATGTACCCTGGCCGTCTTCCACAACATATATAATTTAAACTTGTCATGTAATCAGTATCTGGCACAAAATATTTCACTTTGAATCCAGAAACGTAAATGGGGAGGGTTACGTCAAGAAGGGCACCCAGTGTAAAATTTTGCCACATCAATATGCGGACAACAATACAGATTTCTATACCGGATCGGCTGAGGCCCGGGTTAACAACGACCACGACCAGTACTGTTAGCAAACCGGGTGCTGGTGGAAATTGGGCTACTGTTGGCCAAAGAAGGAGAAGAACAGAAGGGAGACGTGTCCGGAAGCAGGAGGAGAGGAGGAAGGTAAAGAGAGTGGAACTGAGGGTAGGAACTTTGAATGGCAGTATGACTGGTAAGGGGAGAGAGTTAGCTGATGTGATGGTGAGAAGGAAGGTTAATGTATTGTGTGTACAAGAGGCTAAATGGAAGGGGAGTAAGGTCAGGTGGATCAGAGGTGGATTTAAATTGTTCTATCATGGTGTGGATAGGAGGATATATTGAGTAGGGGTTATTCTGAAGGAACAGCATGTCAAGAGTGTTCTGGAGATGAAAAGAGTGTCAGACAGAGTAATGATTATGAAGCTTGAAATTGAAGGTGCTATGATGACTGTTGTTAGTTCATATGCCCCGTGTGGGTGTGTGATGGATGAGAAAGAAGATTTCTGGAGTGTTTTGGATGAAGTGATGGACACTGTACCTAAGGGACAGAAAGTGGTGATTGGAGTGGATTTCAGTGGACATGTTGGTGAAGGGAACAAGAGAAGATGAGGAGGTGATGGGTAGGTATGGTGTCAAGGTCAGGAATTAAGACGGTCAGAGGATAGTGGATTTTGCCAAAAGGATGGACATGGCTGTGGTGAATTTGTATTTTAAGAAGAGGGAGGAACATAGGGTTATGTACAAGTGTGGAGGAATATGTACACCAGTTGATTACATCTTATGCAGGAGGATCAATCTGAAGGAGATTGAAAACTGCAAAGTGGTGGCAGGGGAAAGTGTAGTTAAGCAGCACAGGATGGTGGTCTGTAGGATGATGTTGGAGATGAAGAAGAGGAGGAGAGTGAGGGCAGATCCAAGGATGAAATGGTGGAAGGTGAAAAAAGAAGACTGCAAGGTTGAGTTCAGGGAAGAGGTAAGACAGGCTTTGGGTAGCAGTGAAGAGTTACCAGACAGCTGGGCAACTACAGCAGAAGTAGTAAGAATGACAGCAAGAAGGGTGCTTGGCGTAACATCTGGACAGAGAAAGGAAAAAAAAGGAAACCTGGTGGTGGAATGGGGAAGTATAGGAGAGTATACAGAGGAAGACATTGGTGAAGAAGAAGTGGGATAGTCAGAAAGATGCAGAAAGTAGACAAAAGTACAAGGAGATAAGGTGCAAGGTGAAGAGAGAAGTCGCGAAGGCTAAAGAAAAGGAGTATGATGAGATGTATAAGAGGTTGGACACTAAGGAGGGAGAAAAGGACCTGTACTGATTGGCTAGACAGAGGGACCGAGCTGGGAAAGATGTGCAGCAGGTTAGGATGATAAAGGATAAAGATGGAAACGTACTCACAAGCAAGGAGGGTGTGTTGAGCAGATGGAAAGATTATTTTGAGAGGCTGATGAATGAAGAGAATGAGAGAGAGAGAAAAGGTTGGATGATGTGGCAATAGTGAATCAGGAAGTGCAATGGATAAGCAAGGAGGAAGTAAGGAAAGCTATGTAGAGGATGAAGAATGGAAAGGCCGCTGGTCCAGATGACATACCTGTGGAAGCATGGAGGTGTTTAGGAGAGATGGCAGTGGAGTTTTTAACCAGATTGTTTAATGGATCTTGGAAAGTGAGAGGATGCCTGAGAGTGAAGAAAAAGTGTACTGGTACCGATTTTTAAGAATAAGGGAGATGTGCAGAGCTGTAGTAACTTCAGGGGGTTAAAATTGATGAGCCACAGCATGAAGTTCTGGGAAAGAATAGTGGAAGCTAGGTTAAGAAGGTTGGTGATGATTAATGAGCAGCAGTATGGTTTCATGCCAGGAAACAGCAACACAGAAGCGATTTTTGCTCTGAGGGTGTTGATGGAGAAGTACAGAGAAGGCCAGATGGAGTTGCATTGCGTCTTTGTGGACCTGGAGAAAGCATATGACAGGCTGCCTCAAGAGTAGTTGTGGTATGGTATGTGGAAGTCAGGAGTGGCAAAGAAGTACGCAAGACTGGGACAGGATATACATGAGGGAAGTGTGACAGTGGTGAGATCTGTGGTAGGAGTGACAGATGCATTCAGCGTGGAGGTGGGATTACATCAGCGATCGGCTGATATGTCAATTCAACATATTTTCCAGCAGGCTACAGTATAATGGTATAACATTATCACATCTTACACCATTGGCCCTCTACCTCCACATTCAGAAAATGTTCTAAACATAAGACATGGCTACTTGCCTTTGGAGTTTGTGGTATTCTACAGTAAGTCCTTGTGATCAACAAGAATGTCTCTCCAATAAGAAGCATACTGTTGGTTAGAAATTCTGAATAGCATGAATTAAAAGTTAAAGACAGATGGAATCACCTGACTGAGCAAACTGTCAAAATGGCCATTTTTTTGCCCCGGGGGGGTTGGAGAGAGTTAGTCTGTTCTGTATTTTTTAGGCAAAGTTTTTAATGTGCCCATAACTTTACACATTGATGCATGTGCCTATTCGGCCCCACTGGAACTCGTAGCAAACAGCATAATGCAACTCTCAATGATAACATTCACAGCTTGACAAGACAAACAGAGATAAACATAAACATTAATTTTTATAAATTTAGACAAAGAAACAAATCCTTACAATAAACAAATCATCAAAATAAAGTCCAACAATAAATTTTCCTTTTATTAAATACTATTTAGGAATGTTATTTTACCAGCACTTTATTACTTAAAGTTTCAATGTCAAACAAAAGGTTTTTCAATCTTTCTTTCATTTTCACAATTCTTTTTTTTAACTATAATACTCAAAATGTTTTGAAAAGACACATGGCAGGATGTCTGAATCATGATTGCCACATCAATCACAGACTACAGCAAGGTCTAGTTGAAATGACTACGAAGATGATCAGTTGTTAGTACTACTGGCTTACAAATGAAAATCATTTGAGATTCAGCTTTTATAACTCAAAACATCAGCTTCACTGTTGACCATAACATGAAAAAGGGTATTAAATGACAGTCTTCATACACCTGGGAAAGTCTGTAGTCAGCTTTTTATTGTTAAATTTAAGTTTATTTTCAATTACTATAATTTAAACTGGACAATCACATTAGATAATGGATGAACTGATAATTTAAATTAATCATTTTTGGCAATTGAGTGGTACCCATTAAGCTCATTCCTCATTTATTTATTTTTTATCATAGACTATGACATTACTGCTACAAATTTAAGTGCTTTGGAGAAAGTAAAGTTCTAAAGGTGATGCCAGAGGGACATACCCACTGGACAGATAAGACAGCCGCTGCCAATAAGATACAAGCAAAACATGGTGGTAAAATGCTGAAGCTGAGATAGCAATTGAGGAAAGAAGAAATGCTATAAACAGCGCAGGAAAAAAGGCAGAAAGTGACAAGGCAAACCATAAGGAAGTAAAGCAAAATGCCAGAAAATCTGTTGCAAGAATGCAAGATGGCAGTTGGCAAGTTAGCTGCCAAATAAGAAAGAGAAATGTGCTCAAGGTTGTAAAAACAGATGACAAAAAAGACAGCCATTGAAAAAGGTCAAGACAGTGAAAGCTGCAGACCCAGCTGGAATGCTGATGGTAATGTTGTAAGCAACAGATAGCCCTGCAGCTGAACGGTTCACACACTTGTGCAGCAAGATTGTATGTAATGGGAGGATTGTCAAGGTAAATCTTGTATGCCAATAAACTTATATTAATGACAAACAAATTCGAAGTTAGAAATTGGAAGTTCGGTTGGAAATGAAAGGCAATAAAAAAAAATTAAAGAAAGACCAAGGTGATGGTTGGAGGTGTGGGCACAGGAAGTGTGAAAGAAGTGGATGCATTTAATTTTGGAGTTTGCAGTGTGGTGAGAAACTCAATTCAATACATGGTATTTTACAAATGGGTGCATAAAAAATGCAGTGGTGTGTAGAAGGTGAGTGCCGCTTTTCTTTGTAGAACATACAGTATGTGAGAGGAGTGCAGAATTCTGATGCATTTAAGAGAAAATTTAGTTGTCAGCAACTGACCCGTTTTGTAAGAAGCAGGTAAATTCTGCAGGTTAGGTGAAATGTTGAGTGAAAAGGAGGTATGAGCACAATTTTGTTTTAGTTTCTGATTATGAGTTTGGTTAACATTTGTGTTTTGGTGCTTAGGTTTTGTTATCACTTGTTATTTGACCTCTTCCAGCATTTCAGGCTGTAAATTCCAACATGAAATCTCTGTCACTTAAATCTAAATTTTGTTTATTTCAACTATTTTTATTCAGCACAGTCATAACCTAAATTAGTGTCTGTAACTCACTGCTAATTTAATCACTTCATTTGCAAAATAAATAATTAAACCTTTGAAGCATTATGACATTTACAATTGGAGAATGTCTAATTTAATTACACCAGGTACACAGTACTAAGAAGAGCCTTTGTGTAAATATTTTGAAAATAAAATGTTACAGAAAGAAAAACATTTATATAATTGAAGGGAAAAATCTAAAAAATAAACCCATTACACAGAAAAAAAAGGAAACAGATAAGAAAAACAAACATCCAGTGACATCCTTTCTTCTCTTAGGATAATCTGGCTAACTCAAACTGCCATTCTGAAACATGTAGTGGATTTACAAAAGAAAGGAATCTACATTAAGGAAACCCAGATGAGACTATATATGGAACTTACTTTCCTATTGTATCTCCCCTAACATAATGAAAAAATGCTGAATCTTTATGTCCTTATTAGGTATGAAATTGGTTCAAAAGGCACTGAGTGATTAAATCAAGTATGAGGCGTCTGGTTAAAAAATCACAAAGCGGAATTTAAAGGAATGTCACATGTTGCCAGGTCTTACTCTAAAATACAGGCAGCATTAACTTTAGGCCACAAAAAGGAAAATAAAATCATCTGTAACTTTCAGCATCTAAGAAAGGCTTTTATGACCAAGCTACTTAATATCATAAAACTGTTCACATACATTACGATACCTGTACTGTGCATGGTAAAGACATCAAATTAAAGCATCCCCTCAAGAAATAAAGTTATATCCTTAATTTTGTTAACTGTAATTGTTAGACATAATCAATCAGGAGCTGAAGTACCCTTTACTTGAGAAGGGTGCACTTAATCAGTCTAGCTTCACTAGGAATGCTTATAAGTAATGTGAGGTGTCAGCAAAAGCACCTCACAGACAAAAGGAGTACAATGAAGTGAGAAAGCCCCAAAATTGGCAGCTTTTTTAGATTTATGATTCATTAATGCATATATTCTGAATAAAATATTTACTTTGCACATGCCTTGGGTCTATCTTTCTTGCCTGAAAGCTATATGCCAGTATCACAAATTTTACTTGCCAAAACAAAAACAAAAAAACAATTCTTATACAAGAACATAAAAAAATTAATAAATGAGAAGAGACTATTCAATCCATTAAGTCTGTTTGTTTAGCTAATAGCTAAGCTGCCTCAATATCTCATCCAAATTCTTCTTAAAGGTTGTCGAGGTTTCTGGTTCAACTCCATGTCTTGATAATTTGCTCCAGATTCACACACCTCTGCGTAAAGATGTGATTCCTGGCTTTAGTTTTAAATATACTTTCCCTTAACTTCCACTGATGTCCTTGAGTACGTGATTTACCCTTAAGCAGAAAGAACGTTGCTCAAAAGCTCTAGCTATTAATGTAATGTAATGTAATATTCACCCATAAAGTCTAACACTTCGGACCTTTTTTTTTTTACCTTTTGATGCTGAAAAACCATTTGGTATGGTTAAAAGGGATTACCTGTTTACTACTTTGCATAAATTTGGGTTTGGCCCAAACATATGCGCATGGATCAAACTACTGTATAGCAGTCCAGAAGCTTCAGTTTATATTAACAGCATTATTTCATACTATTTCAAACTAGAATGCGATACTAGACAAAGATGCCCCTTGTCACCTCTGCTATTTGCATTTGCCATTCAGCCGCTGGCTGTTTACTTTCGAAATGCATCACAGATAAAGGGGGTTTTCAGAGAAGGACCTGAACAAAAAATATCACTATATGCAGATGATATGATACTGTATATATCAAATCCACAAAATTCTGTGCCTACAGCCCTAACAGCACTAGAAAAATTTCAAAAGATATCTGGACTTAAAATTAATTTGAACAAAAGTGTTCTCTTTCTAGTGAATTCTCTAGCAAACAACATTAGATTGGATAACATCCCTTTTACCATTGCAGATCAGTTTAAATACCTAGGGGTCAACATCACAAGCAAATATAAAGCTCTTTTTCAACAAAGGTTGGCTTGTCTACCCTCCATCTTACTTTAGCAGGAAGAATTAACATTGTAAAGATGAATAACCTTCCTAAATCCATTTTAGAGCTTGCTTCCTGAATAAAAGTGTCTCCCATCTTGTATTTATAATTGATATTCCTTTTGCCCATGTGTAGCACTTTGCACTTCATTTTACATTACACTAAATTTTCCAGGTATTAACCCAATTCAGAAGGTTGTCCAGGTCTTTTTGAATTTTTTTTTTTTACTTCATCCTCAGTGTCTGCCATGCCTCCAATTTTAGTGTCATGTGCACATTTCAGAAGTTTACTAACTATACCAGAATAATTGTCATTAATCTAAATCAGAAAAAGTAATGGTCCAAGGACAGATCCCTTAGGGACTCCACTGATGACCTTGCTCCATATGGAGCTTTGTCCTTTTATCTGTGTTTTTTTTCTCGTGCTGGTTAACCAAATAGTGATTCATTTTTGATGAAAGCTTCTAGTTTCAGAATTAGCCTTTGTTGTGGGCCTGTATCAAATTGCTTTTTGAAAGTCTAGGTAAATTATGTTGTATGCTTGTTTTTGTCAACTATTCCAGTTGCTCTGCAGTGGGCTGGCGCCATCCCCGGGGTTTGTTTCCTGCCTTGCACCCTGTGTAGGCTGGGATTGGCAGACCCCCTTGACCCTGTAGTTAGGATATAGCGGGTTGGATAATGGTTGGATGGATTCCAGTTGCTTCTTCAAAAAAATCTAAAAGATTGGTGTGGTAGGACCTTCCTCTCATAAACCCATGCTGCTTTGTATAATATTGTTTGTGTTTAGGCAATTTTCTAATTTATTTCTTATTATAGTTTCCGTAATTTTGTATGGCACAGAAGTAAGACTAATTGGTCTGTAATTACTAAGATCAATTTTGTCGCCCTTCTGGAGTCACATTTACAACTTTCCAATCCTCAGGTACATCTCCTTTCTGAATTGACTGTTGAAATATGCATAATAAGGATTTATAGATTACATCTTTCATTTATTTCAATACAATTGGTAAAATCCCATCAGGTACAGGAGTTTTATTAACCTTCAACAATATTGAGGGCATGAAGCAAATTGAACTCTTCTGTTTTAAAATCTATAAACTCAGAGTTTGTTTTTACTGCATGAGGCATTCCAATTATTTCTTCCTTAATAAATAAATGGGTGAAATATCTGTTCAATTCATTTGCCATTTCCTTCTGATTTTCACATTCGTGTCCCAAAGGTTTCTTAAATTCTCTTTTATCATCTTTTTACTGGAGTATTACTGAAAAAATTGCTTGCTGTTTGTTTTAGCTTCACTAGCAATATTTATTTAGGTTTCTCCTTTGACGTTTCAAATGCTTTTTTTGATCTCTTCCTATAGTTTCAGGTATTCCTCTATGTGAGAATTATGTGTCTTTTTAAATTTTCTTGTACAGTGATCTTTTCAGTTCAATGTGTTATCTGTGGGCAAAAAGAATGCCAATTACTAATACTGTATAAGAGATGCAGTTATTTAGAAACCAACCTCTAAAAAGAATTTAAGGGTTTATCCATCCATTATCCAACCCGCAATATCCTAACTAGAGGGTCACGGGGGTCCGCTGGAGCCAATCCCAGCCAACACAGGGCGCAAGGCCACCGTGCCGCCCATTTAAGGGTTTATGTTAATGTAATATTTTCATCATCTAAGCAATGTGCAGAATCACTTAAAATGTGAATAAAATGTTAGGTTACATTGTAAAAACTGTTGAATAAAAATCAATGGATATTATGCTCAAACTATATAATATACTAGTGAAATTGCACCGGTGTGTAGTTCTAGTTCAAACTACAAAAACATGTAGGGGAGAGAAACAAAGTGCATCCAAGGTTCAAAGGCCATGTCTTACTCCGACAGGCCACATAAGTTAAATCTTTTTAATCTCAAGCAGTGGCTATGTGGGGTCCTACTTCAGGTCTTCAAAATGCTAAAAGGCATTGATAATGAGGATCGAGCAGTATTTTTTCAACTAAATAATGAATTGCATCTGTGAGGACTTCAGTAGAAATTCAGGGAAGTGCATTTAATACTGAAGCCAGGAAGCACTGCATGCCCAAACCACCACACATTATTGTCATTGTTATTATTATTATTACTTATATGACTGCATAACTGAAAAAGGCTTACAAAAATAAGATTACATAGAGCACTCATCTACTATTAATTCTACTGCTGTATATGTTTAATGAGTTATTGTGTTCCTTTTAATTTTGCAGCAGTACTCTCAGTTGTTTAATATAAAAGTTTGTATTAGTACTACTACCGCATTTAGAAAAATGCTATACAGTATACTTTGTCTAATGATAATACTGATACTCTGAATGGTGTTGGTCATTATAGATTGAAATTGCAATTATGATTATTAAGCAGTGTCTGGTAAAAAAAAAACAACTTTGATTTCCTTGAATTAATACAAATAATATACTAACCAATAATCGTCTGCAGTATCCGAATCTCCGGCTTCCATCCTCTCCAGTCAACATGAAAGAAAAGGTTTCACTGCATTTAAAAATAGGATAAAATTATTAAGGTTCTTCAATATAAACAAATACTTCAAGAATAATATTAAATTGTCTGCTTCTCAATCAGCTTACCTATTGTAATGCGAGACTGGGTTCCAGTCTTTCACATCAGGAAAACAGAATTGTGGAATAGCTTTCAGCCTTTCTTCAGCTTCCCTCATCTGCTTGGTTGGCCTTTCTAACTGTAAGATTAGGCAATAAAGGTTAAAAAGATGTACTGTGAGTGTGTCTTGTATCGGTTCAAAAGTTTTTTTACTGATTAAACTAATGATTTATACAATGAATTTTAAAACTGAAACAGCATGTCTAAGATACTTTATTACTGTCATATGGTAAAACTTTTCACACACAAGAGTTACTGTTATTGGAGTCTTCCTAATTATACTATACTTCCTTCTGACCACTCTGTACCACTTCATACCACTTTTTCATGACAGTGTAAAAGTCTTAGGCTCTTAAGATAGTTTACAAAAATATTTGTTTTAGATGGTTATTTTATGTGTTCTGGATTAGTGTGTCAATACAAAAGAGCAATATGTTAGAGTTGCAAACATTTCTTTTGTAAAAATCATTGTACTAGATATAAAAACATATATTGAAAGTTTCTAAAGAAAAAAGCTAACACAGTGAAAGAAATAGACTTTTCAGTTAAAAACCATGAGGTATCTATAAGCATATACCCAGTGCTTGATTAAGCAAATATAAAAAAACAGGTGCTAATGAAAATTGCCATAATGTGTAGGTTGATCCAAAGTGATTAACTAAAAGAGAAACAGCTGTGTAGGGGGAATAAAACTAAGCAAAGGTACAACCATAGTAAAAAGGTGAGTTTGCGGTGTATGTGGCCATTTAACCTTCACATCTTACAACATTGCAAAAGTGAGCACAGTGACAAGACATAAGGTAGTTATTCAGCATCAACAACGTCTCTCCAAAGCATATTTAGTGGCAGACAGGTGTTTCCAAATGCAATGTTCAAACTCTTCTGCAGAAGCACAGGCAACTGGCCAGAAACACAGCCACTAAAAACCAAGTGCAGCTGGTGAAAGATATATCAAGCTTCCTTCTCTCAAAATAAGAAGAGGTCCAGCACCTCTATCAGCTCAGAACTGGAAGAAACCCCTGGGACTCTTGTACAGCAACTATAGTCTGGAATATTTATAAGTAGTGTTTATGGAAGAGTTGCAACCAAAAAGTCATTTCTGTGAGGTGGAAATAAGGTCCAATGACTCACCTATGCATGAAAACACAAGTGCTGGGGTGCTCTGAACTGATGAATCAAAACTTGAAAACTTTTCTGTTAGCCTGCTGAAGGGCTAGAGAAAAGTACATGGATGATTATTTCTAGGCAGCAGTGAAGTATGGTGGAGGTTCCCTGTAGGTTTAGGACTGCTTTTCACAAACTCGGTTGGTGGTTTGATCACAATTGATGGCCCCCTGACTGCTAAGAAGAACAGGCATAGTTTTATCCATAATGCAATACCATCAAAGAGTAGTCTGATCTGTCCCTATTTCATCCTGAAGCAAGATAATGTCCCCAAAATCATATCCAAAATTAAAAAAAAAAACTATCTGCTGTGAAAAGAGGAGCAGGGAATCCTGCAATAGATGGTATGATTCCCCAAACAGCCCTGATAACATCATCAAGCCAATCTGGGACTACTTGCATAAACAGAAGCAAGTACGACTGTTAAAGTGTGTCATGGGATTGTGAAGTTCTCCAAGAGGTCTTGAACAACATTCCACATGACTACCTTCAGAAACTGTATGTAAGCATATCTAACAGAAGTGCTGTTGTTTTAAGGTTGGTAACACCAAATACTGATTTCACAGGTGTGTTTTCTTCCATTTACTTTGCTCTGTAACAAGTTTTCTGGTTAAAAAAAACTACTCATGGCATTATTTTTGAAAACATTCCTGCTTTACAGCATTTTTTTCACAAGTGCCTACGACTTTTGCATAGTACTACATATGATCATACTGTATTTGCATTCTCAGTAATTTCTAAACAATGTCTTGCTTTCATATCAATTTAATAATAATGTATTTTGTAATGGTCAAAAATTAAGCACCCAGGATAAGAAATATCATTATATTATATTTAGTGCATGATATTTAGGGTTTCATTAATAATTAACTTGTCTTAAATTAGCTCAGCAAAATTTATAGAATAATTATTATATGCCTCTTCATGCACAAAGAAAATTAAACAATTACTGTATACAATGAAAATAGGTTCACAATAAATGAAAATTATCATTGCACCTAATCTGTTATTCAGCTGCTGACTTGCACTTTTTACTGAAATCCGTATTTACTTAGTCATTTTTCTGTATTAGTCCATTTTTGTATATGGTTTGTTTTATGACACATTTGCCTCTTTAAAATACCTGCTTGAAGTTCTCAGTCCAACACATTTTTAGTATTGTTTACTTCTCTAATAAAAAGCCTGAAAATAATAAGTTCCGCAGAGAGGTAAGTAATTTATTATCTGTCTAAATCAATAAATGCACTAAATGTAAACAAGAGATTAAGAGATTGGATGCATATTCCCCCACAAACAAAATTTTGTCACTTCACTGTAATTCTGGTTATGTGGGAAAATAAGTATCATAATTAGGCAAGGAAGGCAATAAAAACCAACGCTATGAAAATGCAGGGTGAAACCTAGTCACTGCTATCCTCTTACACTGGACCCCTCATTAAAGGCTATTTCCCTAGGTGTCAACTATTCACCCTAAGAACTGCTTGTCCTGACAAATCTTTCAGTTCTTATTGTCTCAGCATGTGTTGCAGCCACTAAAAAGCATCATTCTATAAAGTTCTTGTATTCCATATCCTTTAAGAAGGCAACTAAAAGTTAATTGTATATTCATTTTACTTTAATGCAACCATTGCTTGAGTTAAATTTTGACTTTAATGACTACATGAAAGTTTTAAAACAAGCAAACCTGGAAAATTGAAACAGGCTTATTTTTTACATAGAGCCTTGTGTTTGTAAAGTACGAAAGAGTAAATGCATCTGTTCACAGAAAATGTCGAATGTAGAGCAGCTATTAAATTCATTTAGACATTTTAACCCTTTGACGCATACAGGACAAATATGTTCCTCATATTAAAATGCATGCCTGTACTTTATTTACACACGCAATGATGCAAAATGCTTCCTAATGGATCCAACACATGTCAGCCAATGCAAAAGGTAATTTATATTGTCCACGTGCTTCAAGCCATCATTTTGTGACAAATAAACAGTGCTTATTTTTTGGGTGTGCCGTGCTAGATAGTTCAGGTGAGTTTTTTTTTTTAAATATAAAATTTACTTATGATCTTTTTTCGGTCAGATTTATAAATTCATTTGTGTAGATGCTATAAATCGATGTAAAGTTGCAAAATATGCATAAATACCTATAACATTACATGATATTTTTGAAGGGACACATTTGTCCCAGTGTGCTGTACGCGTCCATTTTTGAAGGGACACATTTGACCCAATGTGCTGCATGTGTCGATTAGATATACTGGTGTGAGTCACTCATTCTACTTCAGATTCTGGTATGGCACGACACTTCCATATTGATGATGACGAAATTATTCAATATTTGAATGCTGATGACAGCGGTGATGAGATTAATTTGGTACTTGATACAGAAGATCAAGAATTTTTGGAAGGTGATGCTGACGAGATTGGAACACATGTAATTTTTGAACCACCAGTGAATGACAAAAATTCAGGAAGTGACAATGCTTCCGCAGTTACTTCTCCGGAACCTGCTGTTCCCGGTCCTTCTGGTCACCATCCAAAGCGGATGAGGTCAGCTGTTGAAACAATGCCAGACACAAATAACTCCTCTCCATTTTCTGCTACGGCTGCTGTGCCTGAAGAACATCCACTTATAACGCGCAAGTCCTATAGATCTTTTCTGTTCAGAGACGACAAGAAACCACAGGCTTATGGAAAAGTTAACATGGACAAAATCTCAGATTCAGAAACTTTGGATGCAATGCCAATGCCCCTGCAAATATCTGAAGCAGCTGTGCAATTTGACAAGCTTGTCGACGAATTACTGGTTCCAGAAAGTATCCGGTATATCCAACACAAAGGAAACACTTTCTCCATTGAACCTGCCAAGATGAAGGCATTTATTGGTATGAATTTGGTCATGAGTTACCATGTTTTGCCAACATTACGGTCCTACTGGTCCATACAACCTGACATGGTGGTGCCATATATCGCCCAAGTTATGCCTTTGCAGCGATTCGAGGCTGTTCGAGCAGCTCTGCATTTTATTGATAACAATAGTTGGCATGATCCTAATGATTGAGCATGGAGAGTGCGCCCACTTATTATTCATTTCAATGCAGCCTTTCAGGACATACTCAGCATAAGTGAGAAACAGTCCATAGATGAACATATAATCAAATTCAAGGGCCACAATATCATGCGCCAATATGTAAAAGGCAAACCAATAAAACAAGGCTTCAAAATGTGGTGCAGAGGTGACGCTCATACTGGATATTTATATCAATTTGAACCATATCTTGCACAGCATGTGGAGCATAATTTGGGAGAGTTGGTAATCTTGCACCTTACTGAATCATTACCCAGAACAGGATGCCAAGTATTTTTTGATAATTTCTTCAACTCTCTCATCCTTGCAGAAAAGGACATACGAGCTTGTGAAACAGTTCGTGTGAATCGGAGAAATATGCAGACCTGCCTGCCAAATGATAAGAACATGAAAAGAGGGGACATTTCTGCTGTTTCCAGTCGTGGCATTGCCTGTGTGAAATGGATGGACAGCAGAAGTGTTGTGATGTTGAGCAACTTCATTTTGCCAATTCCTATTATCACCATGATGAGACGAGTAGCAGGATCAGCTAAAAAAGCAGATGTTCATTGCCCTTTGGTAATTCAGAAATATAATCAACATTTGGGTGGTGTTGATCTTATGGACCAGACAAAGGTGACATATGAAGTTGACAGGAAAGCCAGATTAAAATATTACTTTTGCATCTTCTTTGATTTGGTTGACATTTCTGTGAATAATACATATATAATTTATCTGAAGATCAATGAAATATACCATTTCCATGACTCTCTGATGAAGCAAATTTAATTTCGGGCAGCATTGGCACATTCACTGATATCTGATTTCTCCTGCAGACAGAGAAGTATTTCGACAAATATCCAAACACAAAAGGGCACACAAATGGCAACAAACCCTCGCAAGCCAGAACATGCCATGAAAAAGGCAGAAAAAACGCAAAAGATGTTATTACTGTGCACAAAAGAAAATTGAAAACTGAACTGACAATGCATGTACAGTGTGTGACGTTCATTTATGTTATACATCTGACAGAAACTGTTTTGTTGATTTTCATAACAAGTAATAACTAGAAGCATGACCTTGGCACATGTAGGGACAAATACGTCCCATAATTTTTTAATGACATTATGCATATGCCACTTCTAAAAATGGAATAAATTGATTCTATTAGCTTGTTTGCATATATTTTTCTACAAATTAGTATCACCTGATATGTAGTTCTCTTATGTGCAGCAAAGGGTTAAAATTTCTTAAAATGTATGCAATTTTTCTAAATAAAGCAATAGCTGGAATCCAAAAATCAAGATTCAGTAAGATATGGAGATTTCTTTAGTTACATATCCTCTAAGTGTTTAAACCAGGTAATCCATGGGAACAGTGACCATTATAGTTGGTTCCCAATCATGGGCTTTTCATGTTAGTTTTTTATATTTGCATCATTTATACAGCCTTTTATTTCATGGCCTTCTGTTATTTTACTTGACTTTTGACATCCATATTTCAAAAGCATTTCATTTTTTTCAATTTTTTTTTAACTACATAACACAACATTCTCAAACTCACTTAATCCAGATCAGGTTTGCAGAGCCCTGGAAACCTTCCTGGCTTCATGAGGCACAAGACAGCAATCAGAACCAGACAGGAGGCCAGTTAATCACCAGGCTAACTCACACACAAATACAAACTCACACTGGCTCATTTTTCAAGGGAAGGTACAATCCTGTAAGTTTTCTTCTTGAACCACATGATCTATTTTTATCAGAAAATTCAAGGTCCATTATTTTCTTGTGTACAAATTGCAATGAAATTGTTACAGATCCTTACTGGGCTCATGCACTTTAGATAAGAGGGCTAGGCATCCTTGCCCACTGCAATTTTATGATTTCTTCATGATTTAAGCATGAAAAGCTTGATGAGCAGACAGATATTTTTTTTTGCAGAAATACTTTTATCAAGACTCTTTCTCTAGGAGAATTTGTTCTAGACTACTTCTTGTCTTTCTCTTAGATTAAAACTGAGCATTATATAACACTCTGCTTTGATACAATGAGGAACCTTTAAATCCAAAATTAAAGGGACATGTAACAGTGAAGACATTTTCATATAAATTGCATAAGAAGAGTAGACCACTAGTTCAATAATTAGTTAATAGACAGATATGGCTGGGATCCATTTATTTTAATCAGTTTAAAAAACTTCCCTGTCTGATTTAGACAAATCTGTGTGTTTATATGTACTCATCATGCAATTAGTAATTTTGTAAAGTTTGTATTTGCATTTTACTTTAGAACTTGTGCCTGCACTCAGTGGAGAGAACTATATACGAAAATCAGCTTAATTGAAATAATTTGAACTAGTCTAGTATTGAACTCGTGGAAAGATTCAGATCCCTAGATTTATGCTAAGTTATATGAAAATGGCTGCATTGTTTCATGCTGCAATTTTGAAGCATTCCTTTCAAAGACAGCTTTTGACTGTTCCCCTAGAATATTAAATACTATGTACAGTAGGTTGCTACGAGTTGACATGGAGTGGGTAATAATTAAATAAAGATAAACTGTGATTTACACATTTTATTACTATACAAGTTGAGAGATGAACAGCTAAAAATGTTGACCTTAGCAGTTGTCTGTAATTATGTGATGAATATGAATAGCGTAAGTGAACAAGTAGTATGGAAGAAGAGTAAGGTGTAAGTTAGGTAGGCTGAAGTGTTTTCTGATATTTAAAATTAAGTTATATCTTTCAATATACTCATGTTTATATTAGTGCTGGAATGTGGTACCACCTTGCATGTTGATCAGAGTATGGGCATGAATGTGAAGCAAAAAACAGAGAAATGCTGGGTGAATAGATGTATTGTTATGGAGGTGGAGATATATTGAAGAAGGAAGCCAAAAAACATTAATTAAATTGGTGGTTGATGGCATGAGAGAAATGGGTGTCATTTCTCTGGGCTGCAAAACATAAAGCAAAGGAATCAAACCTAGGTAACCTGACTCAACCAGTGGCTACTGTACTAATACTATTACTTGTTCTTTTACTGTTATTGCCTGAAATAATGAATAAGAGTATAGCAGATTAAAGAAGTATTCATACATTTCCTGACCTCCAAAATATTGTGAGATTAAAATGACCAGATTTTAATTAAATGAGATAATTAGTCACATGCAGCCACCTTAGGAAATTGGTAGGAGACTTCAGGGATATAGGTGTTCTTGGAAGGTTTCTTTCTCAGTGATACCACCACAAAGT
Source organism: Polypterus bichir lapradei (assembly GCA_026402145.1). NCBI lineage: Eukaryota > Metazoa > Chordata > Cladistia > Polypteriformes > Polypteridae > Polypterus > Polypterus bichir. Next base: position 45,762,438 of record JANRMT010062852.1, on the reverse strand, counting down.
ACTCAAAGAGCTCCCTTTCCTGCCACTCAATCAACTCTAACTCCAGAGTCCGATAACTGGGAGCCCGTTTCAACATGGACTGCAGATGCACCAAACGCTGTGTATGAGCTGCAGAAAACAAAACAAAACCACATGATTATTTGGTGATACCTTACTGCACATACTAGCAATCAGGATACAGTGACATGGCAATATGCTGCTGTAGTCTTCTGGAACATAATCAAAAATACAGTTATTCTTTTAATTTATATGAGTTTTTTTATTCATTTATTTTGTTGTTTCCTAGGAATAAAGTAACATGTCTAAAATGAAAAATAAAGCTGTAAAAATACATCATAAAATCTAAACCTTCCAACAAAAGCACTTCTGAATGCTGGAAATTGTTTTCTTATTAATTTCAAGCTACAGATTTAAGTTGAATTGCTAAGATGTAAAACTTTTGAAACCTTCCGAAACATCAGAGATGTGTAAAAAAGGCATGGAAATATGGAAAAGTGCTGCAACTCTATAAAAAAATCCACAAAATTGTGCTAGTCTCTCAGCTGTCATTAACAACAAAAGTAATAGTGTGGTCTCATATATACTCTGTTGTCTCATATCTTTACTCTCTCAAAGTCCAGTATTCTCAATCCCTGTATTTAGTAAGTCATGCAGTCCAAACAGAGTTTTAGGTAAAAATACAAATCTAGACAGAGTTTTTTTTTCCACTGTTTGTACGAAGTTTCTTCAGGAATTGTGTACTGCAACATCAAATATACATATAAGGTAAAGTAATTTATTCAGCAGTTAGCTCAAAATCAATTTTCTGTATGAATTACCAGCAAAAAGAAACCTTACAGTAAAAAAAAATACATCTTAACTGCCCAAGGCACAAAATAAAATAAATACTGATGGATATGTTAGTATACATCAAAAGAAGATGCAAACTGCATTAAATAAGTAATTTCCCTATAATTTACAGCAAATACAAATAATTAGACCAGATAATAAGAATAAAATAATTAAAATAATTGCAATTTCTAATGTTCATCTAAAAAGAATTAATATCCTGCCCTGGGTCATGTGAATACTGGAGCAACAAGAATAATAAGATAAAAAGCACATAAATTAAATCAAAGATATAGTAGATGAATGCTCATAAAACCAAACTTCAGCAAGCTTTCTACTGTTTTTAGAGTTACGTATCTTCATTGTAAAATCCTTACTGATTTTTTTCTCTGTTATAAACATGTGCCAATTGCCACAAGCTATCTGGAAAACATTTCTTGAGACTTATGATGCAGCAGGACAAAATACCTTCTTTGCAAATGATGAAGCTCGAATGGTGGAAATGTTTGTTTCCTAGAATAAGCATTATTACAGTACAAAGTTTGAGAATACGGCAAAAAGACACTAAGAACAACAATGAATGACCATGAAAAAATAACTGTGTACCTCCGCCCTGGAAGAACAACTAAACTAAACTAAATCATTCAGGGTAACATGACCAATGCTTGTCCTTATTTTTGACGCCCTCATAAAATGCCCCAGATCAGCAAAAGACAATAAGCACTAAAGCGAAGAAAGGAAAAACAAAGAGACATATTTACATATTGACAGAAAAAACAGTTTAAGTAATTCCCCCAACAAACAAGTAAACAACAAAAATCAAAAACAACCTTCCACAGATTAGGGTGGGAGATGTTCTCGCCTGAGATAGCCCGGTTTCCCAAATTGGATCACTGTCCTTGCAGTTCTCAAGCAAGGTATAATGTTGGAAGCCTCACGGAGTATGCTGGCAGCTGGGCCAATAACAAAAAATGTTCTGTTCTACCAGTCCCAAAAGGTCAATTGCCCCAGTGAAACCAAAAAAAAGTTAATCTTCAGAGACACTTCTCCCTTGTATTGTCAAGTAAAATAAAACCTTTTTCCAGCAGGTGGATTCTTAGCACTAACTTGTTGCTTCTCCTTGCCCCACCTCTCGATGTCTCTCTCTCTCCCTTCTTTTCCAGTTAAAGAGTCTTCAGCTCCAACTGTCCTGTCCGCATTGTGTCCTCCCCTTTTCCCCATTTTTGGCGAACTCTCAGTAACTCACATCTTGATGTACACCCTATGTAGACGCAAACTGACAATGGGACAAGAGCACATGTGGCATCCGCTACAACTGTTAGGCACTATAGCATACTTAAAAACTAGTCAATAAGTCAAAGTCACTTAATACATCTGTGTATTCTATTAGTATCTTTATGTAAAAATATAACCAAGGGAATATTTTTCATCATTTTTATATTAGACAACATACAGTATATCTAACTCAATAAATATATTGTTATTGATTTTATATTTAAAGCAGCCTTCCTGTTAATACTAGTGCAGTGGTTAACACAGCATCACAGAACCAGAGTTCTGGGTTTTAACCATGTGCTGTCCATGTTTGCACGCTTTCCTTTGCCTGCTTGGGCTGATCAGTGGATACTCTGGTTTTCTTCTCACATCACCACAGGTATGTTGGTTAGGTTAGCCGGTGATTCTAAACTTGCTTCAAGTGTGTTTTTTTGAAGATCGCCAATATGACCTATCCAGTTTTAGTTCCTTGCCACTCATATGCAAACAGGTTAAGTTGCAGTCCTCTGTGACCCTGAATTGGATAAGCAGGCATACATTATATGATATTATTCCTGTTAATGCTTTTAGACCAGCAAGAGGTTATTCATTTTGAAACACTGCACTTTATTTTGATTATTTTATAATAATTATTTTATGGTACTTACAACTAGAGATTAAATTTGTACATTAAATTCTACAAATGAAAAATAATCATGTCAAAATTTCTGTGATGAATCATTTTTTATTGTATTATATTTTAGTATTTAGTATTTTGGTACTTAATGGTAAAATGCAAGCAAATATGATTGATTCGTTACGATTATACACTAAAACAAGAAATTAATACTGCCTCTTATATGCTTTAACTAAAGGATAAACCTGCAGACCTGCACTGGGCATAGAGACCATATCTCATATTAACCTACTTGCTTGCCTGTCTTCTTATAAGAGATAATCAAAGTCCCAATAGAATGTGGTCAGTCCTAGATATCCGCAGGTTCCGCAACCATATTCCGCATTACGCTGAATCCACACAAATAAAGTGATCTGTAGACATACTCTGCTGTAGTTTCCAGCCATAGGAGCTGAGAAAAATGGCTCATAGAATTAAACTTACAGCTCCTATATGGCAGCCAATTGCTGAGCCACTCCACCTGGTTTTCAAAACGCATAAAATAAAAACATTCAAACAAAGAAGATTAAAACAATCACTAACAAAAAGTTAAACTGAAATTGGACTTCCTCAAACTGTTGCTCAAAGCCAATCAAAAATTAATCCATCAATCAGCTTACAGACACCTGGCTAAGGCACCAGCTTTAAGCTTACGTAAAGTTCTCTATACACATGTGCATGTTTAAAAACTTGTGCAGGTTAGAAATGGCTTAGACACACACTGACTGCCTGCAGGTAATCAGTACACTGTAAATTAAATAGTAATGTTTCAACCAACGAAAATGTTATTAGCAACAGGGACACATGTATTTACAGGAGCAAGTGCTGCCCCACGTTTCTTTAAATAAAAGTCATTCAGTTGGCAAACCCGTCTATAAGGAAATATGAGGCCGTTGGCATCACATTGTGTGCACCCTTAGTTTCTGTGAAAAAATATCCCCTTAAAACCAATTATGTGGCCAAATCAATCTCTCAAAGGCTAAGACAGAGCATAAAATGGTAATTGTCGATGAGAAAATTAAAATCTTAGATCTTTGCACTTTGTCACTTGCCAAAGTCATTATTTTCCAAACAATACAGTATTACAACTATTTACATTGTATTTACATTATATTAGTTATTATAAGTAATATAGAGATGAGTATATGGGAGGATATTCATAAGATATGTGCAAATACTATGCCATATTATACATGGGATGTCAACATCTGTATTTATAGAACTAAGAGTTTTACTACTTTTACTTGGAACTTTGAAGGAGACAGAAAAAAACAGACAGACAATTAAAATGAGACGGCATCTTGTGAACAACCCTTTGATAAAAAACAATTTCAATAACTCAAAAGTGTCTGGTGAAACACATTTAACATTAAATGAATAACTTTTTTATTAATTGAAAAACTTATTAGGCTGGCATGGTAGAATGATGGGTTCTCTGCAATTTAATCTGGAGTGCCCACTTTGTACTCAGCAAGGGCATCAGTTCAGTTGTGTAAAATTTCAGCAAGGATTTAAGTTTTATTTCACAGTCCAAAAACATAATGTCATAAGAAATGTAAACAGGAAGAGGCCAAAAACCCACAGAGGGTCATCCAGTACTGCCCATATTAGGTCCCAATATGTGGTGCTACCTTAAGAGATCATGAGATGTAAAACATTGATTTTTTGAGAACACCTCTGAAGTCAATGACAAACAGACTGACCGTCCTTGGGGTTAAATATAAAGCATAAGTCAAGCCTCTTACTAAAGGTTTCTACTACCAAAATTTGTTTTGGCAGTAAATTCTGACATAAAACAATCTTCTATAGAAAAAGTAAATGTGTCTGTGCATGCCTCATGTCAGACTGGCATCTCATTATGCCTGAATTTCTACTTTATGTCCCTTTGACCCTAATAAAATAAAATCTGTAAACAAAAAAGACGGAATGGATCAGTTAACTCTTTTTTATTATTGTGCAGAAATTATTTCACATTTATCCCATAGTTGATAGAAAATTTATACAGAATGTAAATAATTACACTAAACTAAACTTCATATGAATAAGAAGGAGGAACATTGTTATTCTAGATTAGTTAACAGAAGCAAACAAAAATTTGAATATATCACCATCCTCTTTTAGCACTATCCTAAAATGCTTTACATTAACTCTACATATTTTCACACTGCTGCTGAGCAAATCAAATGCATTGCTCAATGACAAAAATGAGGATAAACATTTATACTTTGGCCCCCATCATCCTACCTGGTGTATCTAAGAAAAATACATTCACATAGGCACACATTCTCACATTATTGTACTACACAAACATAAAAGTCAAGTCAATAGGATTTGCAGTATGATGGATTAATTTCACTTAAATGAGCATGAGACAGTTTTAGTTACACTGCACCCGGTGGCAGTGCTAGGTTATTTTGTGCCCTAAGCCAAGCTTATTAGTGTGTCCAAGATCAATTTGGCAGCTCCGTGCTGCTCATACCCTGGGCTGAGTCAGCTTTACTCCAACTTCTGCTCTACCAATGACAACGATGATGGAATCTGGCAACAACAGCAGGCTACATCCACTTTCTTAAGCTATCATCAGCACTCACAACTTCTTTGACCTTCTCCATTCCCCCACCAAGGAAACTTGACAGATTTTTTTCCAGCATAACTGGAGTTTTGTTTAATTTTTTTCTTCCTTGTTTTCTTGTTCTTCTTGGGTTTTTGTTTTCCTAACCATCTGACCTTGTCATAATACTCATCTTTAGAGACTTAGAATATGATATTATACTTTACTACTAATTATATATCTAAGTTATGCAACCTTATATTGATTCATTTTTTATTACTTATTCATTAATATTCTTGCCTAATTTAACTTTTCTTTGACATCTTGTAAAGTTATATTCTGTGTATGAAAATGTGCTATAGAAATAAAAGTTGTTGTGGTTTATGTTGAAAAGCCCATGCAGACATGGGGAGAAATTTTAAATTCCATGTAGGCAACAACAGGGTGTTGGATTTAGAGCCAGGACATTGTATTAATGAGGCAGGGTGATTTACTACCAAGGTGCCCCTCCATGTACAAATTATAGTTTGTTTAATTTTCATTCAAAGGCTGAACTAAGGTACAAAATGTCAAAAACATAGTCATGTCAATATTTTAAAATTTCACTCTACCAAAAATCAAAGCAGCTATGCCTGTAATGTACATTAAACTGTAGGATTATATTGAGTATTTCTGTGTATTAGCCAGGTATTAAACGTACAGTTAAATGATGGCTGAGAAGCATGGCTACTTTCTCTGTAGAATTTGTACATTCTCACTGCAATTCCAGTCTCCTCCAAAATCTCAGAAATGTGCATGTTAAGTTAACCGACAGCTTTGAAATGACCTAGTATGAGTGATTATGGGAGTATGCATGAGTGTACTCTGTGATTGGTATCCCATCCAGAGTTGATTCCTAACTTACACTTGCTGCTGAAATATGCTCTACCTACTCCCAACCTTGCCATTATGGAGTAAAGTGAAATTAAATCAGCATGCTGCTAGTTCTGTTGACTTGACTTGACTTGACGTACTAATGTGAGTGTGTGTCTATGTAAGAATATTTTTCTTGGATACATCGAGCAGTATGATCTAGTGGCGAAATGTTTAGAATTTTAAGCACAGAGGTCTATCTTTTTGTTTTTCATTAAGCAATGCAGTTGAGCTCAGCACTAATTGTAAAAATAGGTAGAGTTTATGTAAAGTATTTTAGGATAGTGTTGATGTTAATAGAGGCTACATTCAACATTTATCTTGTTTGTGTAAATTAATCTAGAATAACAATGTTGATCCTTCTAATTGCATTTTCCCCACAAAAATCTCTGGAGTTCATATGAAGTTTAGTTTAGTAGATGTATTTAAATTTTATACACATATTTTATAGCAAAATGTGGATTCATCATTTGACTTCTTACCTTTGAATCTGTCATCTGAGTCACTCTCACTCTCACTGTTCTCATCTGCAAAACACGTAATCACAGTAAAAAGAGTTGTATGTCAGCTTTAATGAAATCCAGTCATTTTTCTGCATAGTGCCTGAAACCATACTTAAACATTTAAACAAAATAGCACACTTGAGTTATCTGCTAGGAAATGACTTGCAATCCTTAATTTACCAGATATGACCTGACAACTACACCTCCTACAAATTTTAGCTGTTAATTAGTGTCAATAATTATTATTATTAATTATTAGTGTCAATAATTATATTTAACAATCTTCAAATGAAAAAGTGTTTTTTTTCCTCATTTTTGCTGAACATATATAAAGTTGCAAATAGCTATTAAAAATATGTACCAGATGGTGCTGCCATTACCACAATTAACCAATCATGGCTTCAGTCTTGCCAAGTTAGAATTATTAAGAAATCATATACATTTTTAAAATACCTCGCAAAGATGAGGTCTCTACATTTGACACTGTAAGTTTCTTCAGCCGCTTTTTTCCTCTTTTTGCACAATAAATGGAATTAATCCTGCGAACAAGCTACAACAAAAGATATTGTCTTAGATGCAAGCAACACATTCCACAACCAGGAAGAAAAATATCAGAAAAGAACATTCTTTACACTATCATTTTTGTTTTTTAGAGTACATATAGAGTACAATCTGAAATTATGATCAGTACAGGCACACAATACAAGAAAACAAACTACATAAAATGAATATTAAAATGCACAGACTGATACTGAAAACATACTTCCAACATTTGTAAAAACATTGCCTGATCACTCTAAAAGACTGAAAATCAAAATCTTCTATCTTATATTAAGCTTAACATTTAGTTTCCAGGGGTGAGGGTGGGCACCAGTGGGAGTGTTTTCATTATTATTTTTTCTGCTTATTATATTATTATATTCCATTGTTTTCTTTCCTGGCCACATGCTTTATGTACATTTGTATAAATATTATATGACCTTTTTTGGCCAATAAAAATCAATTTGAATTAAAAACTATTTTCTGGAATTATTTATTATCAACCATGAAAAACTGCACAATGCTAGTGATGTCAGGTATAACTGTCAGTAAGCCATAACAAAAGGTACAGTAAATGCAGCTAACTGTTACTGCTAGTTGCAAATCATTCATATGCCTTTCATCACATCTTGCTAAGTCAGCTTTAACTTACATAATTAACACTGTTGGAACAGAATGCATGTTAGGAAATGCCTAACACAGATTTATTTATAATTTGCAGAACTTGTCTACAGATTTACTCAAGAATGTAACTCTAGTCTGACTAAAACCAAAGTAAATCATGCAACCCTTAATTTTAAAACTTGTATCAACAATTACAGTTATAATTACTGCTAGGGTGTATTTATTTTGAAATGTTGACCTTTTCCAGGGCAAACATAGGCCAAGGACTCAGGAACTTATGTTCAGCTCAATATAAAAGGTGAGTGTGTCCAAAAGAGATTTTATTAACTGCATTCCAATTACCATCTAAATGCACAGAATGTTTATAAAAATGCTTTCTGGAGTGCAGAAAAATGTATAAACAAGTTTATAAATCCAATTAACATGTCCTTTATATTGTATATTCAGAAGAAAGATGAAGCAAAACATTACTGGGACAATAAACATGGCTCACAGTACAGATAAGCTATTAGCCTAACATAAAAAGGTAAAGCAGTTATTGTAAGCTCTAATTCAAAAGTAGAAAAAACTACTGAAATAAATAAGCTTGATTCTTCCTTTTTTGAAGAGAATTAAAATATTGGTGTTTATGAGGTCAGGCAGGTGTATTGTAGTCAATAATGGCCACAGGTATTTAACACTGTGAACAGTGTTTGAGACATTGGCTGCTGGAAGGCTCTCATATTTGTTGAGAAGGCAACTGAAAGATCGAATGAATTGTGCAACATCATATCACATCATACCCATCAATTTTCTAGTCCTCTACTGATGTAACAACCTCCAGCCATCAATTTGGATTATTGACAAAAGAGTCACCATAACATCTCTCATTGCCTGCACACATTCACAGATTGATTTTCAGGTTGCCTTTAGTACTTCTACTTTAAGAATTATCACCACGAGATTAGCACATAGACTTAGTTCAGAAGCACCTGTGTGCATTCACTGTACACTGTATGTATAAATAAAACATCTGTAAAGCAAATCGTGAATGACAGAGAAATACTGATATGCTTTTTTGGTAAATAAAACACTTTGACAATATTCTTAGGAAAAATCAGCAATATTGAAAATGTGTGATGTGGGAGGATGAAATCCATTGACAAAAAAATATTTTACATTAACAGAAAACATTGGATTCCAACTTAAACATTAGATGGAGAAAAAAATCTGCATAAACTGGAAGAGTACTCACAACTCACTAGGTGTGCAAGAGCCCACCACAGCATATTCCTAGCAAAGCTCAATGAGAGCACGCAAAAGAGTAAATGCATCTGGTTAGTTAAAGCAGATACACTCAAAAGGGTAGGAGCTTTGAAGTTTTGTGGCCTTTTTCTTTTTGGGTTTTTTAAGTGTGTACTAAAAAGATTTATTACATATATTTCATTACTGATACAAATATAGCTCAGATTAACATACAGAGACAGAGGTTGTTTAGACCAACTGCTTGAAATAAGTGTAAAGGTTGGGTTTCACCTCCATATCTGTGACATTCAAGCAAATTATTTTTTTTTCTTTTTGATAATGTAATAATGTATGTGGACCTTCCAATTAACAATGTAAAATGATGTTGGGGTATGGAGCAAGGAAGGTCTGTCAGGAAATTATATTAGTACATAATATTTTATAGCTTTCTAAACATATTTTTTCTACCAATTGAATTGGCACTGTATAACAGACAGACGCAGGATTGAACCAGTCACCTAGTGCTTTATAGTCAACATTAGGTCACACGGCCTGCTTTACTTGATCTCATGAGCTCCAGGGGATGGATTCTCAGTTTATAATGGCCTATCTGTAACTATGGATTAGGTAAATTTGATTAGGCTTGAGTAGTTGTGGGTCAAGTAACAAGTCCTCAACTGAACGATACTAAATTGTAGTTTTTCTAGTTCATGATAGAGTTAACACTAGAATTACCAAAGCCTACGAAAACACTCGTAAATCTGTCCCAGCTTAAATCCCTTCGCACCTCTCCGTCAGCGTCTTTTGTCTTTTAAATGTGTCCACAAGCAGCAAACAGCAAGCACCCTGCTCTCACATCCCCCCCACCGCCGCACAAAGTTTTCTCAGCTCAAGTCTTTTTTCCTGCATGTCAATTGCTTAGAGTTGTATTGACTAGAGTAAATACTATATCATTATTTGGAACACATGCATTTCATGTGTGTTGCATGTCTACAACAATCTACACATCATTAAAACAGAAACTTTTTCATGTTTTAGTAATAATTGACAAAATGTAGTCATGAAGCATATAATGTGTGAAGCCTGAAGTCCAAATATCAAATAAACACTTTCAAAAAAGGTACAAGTATAACAAACAAGTGGACTTTTATTTAAGAATATAACTGCAGAAAAAGAACCAGCATTAGGCTGCGACATTGACACATCTTCAATCAGACTGCTTTGGTGGCGTAACAGTAAGAGCCGCTGACTGGAATTCAAAGGCTCATGAGTTCAATTCCACACGTCTCTGTTCTAAGAAGTGAACTGCTCTTACTATTTTAGAATAGAAACATACATCTGATTTGAGTCTGTAACGGCCGGTGTAAATGTATGGTACTTGTAAAGGTTAGCATTGTTTTTTTTTTTTTATTCAGTTTTATTCTCCCAGTTACGTTCACATTCCCCTCGATCTGACACTGCTGTTTTCACATAAAGATGCACTATAGCAGAGGTGAACTCAGATGATGATGAGGATTCTACATTGGAGAAAGAATGCACGTCGCACTCTAAGCAATTGACACGCAGGTAAAAAGACTTGAACTGAGAAAACTTTGTGCGGCGGTGGGGCAATGTGAGAGCAGGCTGCTTGCTCCTTTTTCACACATTTAAAAGACAAAAGACGCTGATGGAGAGTTGTGAAGGGATTTAAGGTGGGACAGATTTACGAGTTTTTTCAAAGGCTTTTGTAATTCTAGTGTTAAGAGAGTGCAGTGCAGCAGAAGGTTATCACTGATGCCTTACAGTTCAAGAAACCTGCTTTTTCACTGTTTCACATTTTCATATTTTGCTTATGTCCAGATAGGTTTTCTCTGCTTAATCCATTTTCCTCACAAAAGGTAAAAACAAAGTATGTTAGGTTAATTAGTGTCCCCAAACTGGTAGGTATATGATTGAGTGAACTCTCCTTTAGACTGTTGTCCTAGGCAGGCAGACTGCGGCCTCATAATCAACACCACTGTTGTAGGGAACCATTTCTAGCAGTCTACAATGAACTACATATGTACAAAAAATGATGGATGTGTGAAAGGGGTCTCTCTTTAAGAATAATCTTTGATTGAGGTGTCAGCAGACTTAGGCTCAGTCACGATCCAATTTTCACTGGATGAATCAGTTGTCACGTGAAGACACTTGTAAAGTCTCAGTGTGGCAGCCATTCCAGCCATTAGAGATGCAATCACACAGAGAAAAGAGACTGAGGATTACTCAAGAAAAATAGTTCTGATAACATTAAGAGCTTATCAGATGGTCTTACAGTTAGAGGCAACAGGGCAGACTGCTGAAAACTACACGAAGGAGCACCCCTCACTCTAGCTGAAATACAAAACAGGCCAGGTTCAGCAATGCACATTAAGTCATTATAGTATTATGAAGTCAATCCAAAGGAATGCAATGAAAAATATCTGAATTGAGATGAGATTTTGTAATTAACTCTTGGATGTTGTATAAGTCAAGAAAGGTTCATTTTGGACTGGCACACCATGATTCAGGGAAGGCCATATTGAAATGTCTTGAAAATCAGAGGCCTTATACTTTTCAAACACCTTTTTCCTGGCACCTTGCTGTTCTGACTTAGCAGTCAATAACTTTTATTTTTTTACCCATCATAGAAAAAAGGACTAAGCTTACAATGATTATGTAAAACATACTAAACTTTCAGCTTTGTACTTTGGATGACAGCTAATCCTGTTTTATCTAAAATTACATCTGGCATCAAAATTCTCATTGTATTATTATTTAAATAAAATATCTAATCATTAAGAAATTAATTTCTGTTCATTGTTTATTTTTATTTTGCATCATTGTTGTCATCTTGATGACATCAACTTCTCTCAGGTCACTGCTGTGCATTGCTATGATATTTCTACTTTGTTTCTTGATCATCCAAGTAAAGTTTACATTACCAAGTTCTTTAAAAATGAAAGACATATATCTCAATTGTCTTGACTTTGCAAAAATATGACTAAATTTTGCAAAGACATGACTAAACTAAATAAAATGTTTTCACTTCCGCTATTTATTTTTTACTTTGAGCTTATTTTGCCTTTTAAAATTGATGAGTAATATGGCCTTCTGGGATTTTCTCCACCATTTTATGAGCACATTTCAATTTTACATTCTGGTAATCTCTGCCATGCAATTAAGAATATAGATTAATCTAATCTTTCAACTCTCAACTGAGGAATTATGTGAAATAATACTAACAACAATGGTAATTAATTTTAAGTTTGCCATTTGTATTCTAGAAGGCTTTGTATTCATCCTTTCTGTTCAACTTTTACACAAGCCTTCCATTGTAATTATAAGTGAAATTACACCAGAAGTTGTTGAGGTAGGGCATGATCAATAACCAGTTCTCCTCTGATAAACTATAAATTGTCAGTTGCATACTTGCATACTCAATCAGGCTTTACAGTCTTTAGAGAAATTCATAAAAATTAATTACTGAAAGATTTTAAGAATTTTTAACCCAATTCTATAAGAACTATTTCCCCATTAAAATATTTGTTATTAAATCAGCTCTATAGAAAAGAAGAGTAGATCATTACTTTCGGGATCCTCCTAGTCCTGCGTGTCCCAAGAATCTCGCTGGTGGTGCTCAGACTATCCTCGTTGAAGCAGCACGGGGAAGAAGACATACCAAGATGTGGCAACAACAGCATGTCGTCATGGCTATGTCTCTTTGAAAGGCGTGTGATATGCTGGCTCTTGCGTTCTGAGGCACCAGGTAAACGAAGAGACTGACTACTGGGCTTCAAAGGGAGCTTGAATCAAAAAAAAAATTCTTATTGATATGTGGTCTGCACAATTGAATATTATGTCATCACCACTCATGTTACAAACAAGAAAAAATTTACAGTTTACAGTGGATTCAGGAAGTATTCAGACCTCTTCCGCACAATTTTTCTTGTGTTGTAGATTTAATTTTATTTTATTTTATTTTTTATTTTTTTTAGTGTTCTAAGATGCAATTACATTTATTAGAAGTGAAGATAAGAACTGAAGACATGCCTTTCAGCTCACACTTTAACATGTTTGTATAGTAGTACATAAAAATATTTTATATACATGAACGTGTATATAGATAGATAGATAGATAGATAGATAGATAGATAGATAGATAGATAGATAGATAGATAGATAGATAAAGTCTTCAATAAAATGTACTTCAAGTGTATATGATTAGGAATTTTGGTCACAAAATGCATTTGAAGAAAACTTTTAGACATGAAGAAAAAATAAAAAATTAAAGAAAAAGCATCGTTACATTTTAAAGCAACTAAATCTCTTCTGCATTAATCCGGAGTATAAAGCATACACATTCGCTAGATCCTGAGGGAAGATGGCACATCATTAACTACAAAGCTAATGTAAACTAGCATAACAGTCTCAAACCTGCGCTTTATTCAATTAAAGTTATCTGATGCTTTTTTTTTTTTTTATTAATTTTATTGCAATCCACACAAAGCAATCAAGTTTTTACAAAAAGAAAAATTGAGTTAAATTGAGTAGATTTAATTTTAAATTGATAAATTTGCCATTTTTGCCCATAAATATACACTCAATAAATTATAATGACAATTTGAAAACATTATCAGAAAGGTTTGCAAATGTATTAAAAATTTATTACTGAAATCTCTCATTTATATACACACGCAGGCTCTATGTTCTGAAACTCCAAATTGTGGTCACATGTTTTTTTTAATGATCATTGTAGTGTGCAGAACTTGGTTGGTGTCCACCTTTGGCAAACTGAAAAGATTGGACATCATTTAAAAAATCAAACACCTGTATATAATAAGGTCCCACAATGTCCTGCCTGTCAGGACATAAACCAAGCTATCAAGTTCAAAGAATTCTCCGTAAACCTCTACAACAAAATTGTGGTGAGGCACAGATTAGAGTGTGTATATAAAACTAAAGCTTTGAGTGCTCTCAAACGGCAGTGCCTTCAATAATTTTGAAATGGAAGAGATCTGGAACTACATTCAGCTAAACTGAATGACCAGACAAGATGGGCTTTAGTCAGAGAGATGATCAAAAAGCTAACGGTCGCTATAACAGGGCTGCAGAAATCCTCTGCTGAGATGGGAGAACGTCTCAGAACGACAACAATCTCATAGGTACTCCAATCAATCAAAAAAAAGCCACTCTTGAGTAAAAGGCATATAACAGTCCACTTGAACTTTGCCAAATGGCATTGAAATGACTCTAAGAGCATTAGGAAATAGATTCTCTGGTTTGATAGACAAAAATTGAACACTCTGGGTAGAACTCCAAGCACTATGTTAAGCTATCCCTCTGGTGATGATGGTGACTGTATCATACTATGGAGTGCTTCTCTGCAGCAGGGACAGGAGGACTGATCAGAATTGAGGGCAGGATGAATGCAGCCAAAAACAGAAAGATCCATGAAGAAAATCTGTTCCAGAATACATGCAACCTCAGACAGGGAGATGGTTCACCTTTCAGCATGAGAATGACTTGAAGAATACAGCAAAAACAACATTGGAGTAGTCCAGACAAAGCTCAGACTTAAATTCTATAGAATATCTGCAGTGTTCTCCCCATAAACTTTGGCATGAAAAAGTAGCCGGGTAGGGCGGGACAGAGGTTTTGGTGGTGGGGAAAATTAAATGAACACTATTTTTAATAGTTAATTACTATTAATTATTTTCCAATTCTCGATATGACTTCCTTTTTTAAGGTTTGACACTTGTGCCAGAATATTTTTATTAAATTTAAGAAGTATCCAATTCAGGATCCTGCAACCCTAACAGAAATTTTAAATAAGAATTGTTATGACATAAATCAAAAGGCACAAGTATTGTTGTTGTTGGGAAGAAAAGTGAAAACAATGGAAAAAAAGTATGGGAAACGTAATGAAGAAAAATTTTAAAATATTCTTCAAAGCCAACTTGCATATGCAGAAGGTGTCTTCAGTTAAATACTTATTCTTCTTTCTTCCTAGAGGCCCAGTTTTCTGCAGCTTTCCCTAATCAAAGTCCCCAGGATCTGGGCCATCCAAGGAGATCAGCATAAGATTATTTAGTGTGCTTTGATTCATGCGATTTCTCAAGCATGTCTTGATCCTTTTAAGGGCAGAAAACCCCCTTTCACATTCAGCTGTGCTCACTGGGATCACTAGCCCAATATGAGCTAGTTTGGCTAAATTTGGAAACACCTCTTTGATGTCGTTGCCATTTTTAGTAAAATCTGTTTTGGAAAAGTCTCTGTGTGATTAACTTCTGATCATTTTTGACGCAACTGTCCATTCTTGCCTGCTACTTTCATATTTTAAAATTGAAGGGCTACCATTTTTGGAGTAATGATCAAAAAGAATGTGGTATAGTGGGTCTGCGGCTTCAAAAAAAAAAAGGGCCAGTTTTAAATCCATAGAGCCATGTCGCTCTTCATGGGCACGACTGCATGACCGTGGGGAGTTATTGAGGTAGTTGGAGCGATGCGGTGCGATCGTTCTCAGTTGCCTCATTTGCTTCCTGTGGCAGGTGATTAAGTTGCTGCGCCCACGGAAATGTGAGTATATATACTATATACTGTGAGCACAGTGGCCTCCATCATCCATAAGTGCAAGAAGTTCGAAACCACCAGGACTCTTCCTAGAGCTGGCCGGCCATCTAAACTGAGCGATCGGGGGAGAATGGCCTTAGTCAGGGAGGTGACCAAGAACCCGATGGTTACTCTGTCAGAGCTCCAGAGGTCCCCCGTGGAGAGTGGAGAACCTTCCAGAAGGACAACCATCTCTGCAGCAATCCACCAATCAGGCCTGCATGGTAGAATGGCCAGACGAAAGCCACTCCTTAGTAAAAAGCACATGGCAGCCCGCCTGCAGTTTGCCAAAAGGCACCTGAAGGACTCTCAGACCATGAGAAACAAAATTCTCTGGTCTGATGAGAAAAGATTGAACTCTTTGGTGTGAATGCCAGGCGTCACGTTTGGAGGAAACCAGGCACCGCTCATCACCAGGCCAATACCATCTCTACAGTGAAGCATGGTGGTGGCAGCATCATGCTGTGGGGATGTTTTTCAGCGGCAGGAACTGGGAGACTAGTCAGGATAAAGGAAAAGATGACTGCTGCAATGTACAGAGACATCCTGGATGAAAACCTGCTCCGGAGCGCTCTTGACCTCAGACTGGGGCGACAGTTCATCTTTCAGCAGGACAACGACCCTAAGCACACAGCCAAGATATCAAAGGAGTGGCTTCAGGACAACTCTGTGAATGTCCTTGAGTGGCCCAGCCAGAGCCCAGACTTGAATCCGATTGAACATCTCTGGAGAGATCTTAAAATGGCTGTGCACTGACGCTTCCCATCCAACCTGATGGAGCTTGAGAGGTGCTGCAAAGAGGAATGGGCGAAACTGGCCAAGGATAGGTGTGCCAAGCTTGTGGCATCATATTCAAAAAGACTTGAGGCTGTAATTGCTGCCAAAGGTGCATCAACAAAGTATTGAGCAAAGGCTGTGAATACTTATGTACATGTGATTTCTCAGTTTTTTTATTTTTAATAAATTTGCAAAAACCTCAAGTAAACTTTTTTCATGTTGTCATTATGGGGTGTTGTGTGTAGAATTCTGAGGAAAAAAATGAATTTAATCCATTTTGGAATAAGGCTGTAACATAAAGTGATGCCCTGTGAATACTTTCCAGATGCACTGTATATACAGTACAGGCCAAAAGTTTGGACACACCTCCTCATTCAATATGTTTTCTTTATTTTCAAGACCATTTACAGCACTCCATCACTCTCCTTCTTGGTCAAATAGCCCTTACACAGCCTGGAGGTGTGTTTGGGGTCATTGTCCTGTTGAAAAATAAATGATCGTCCAACTAACCTGACTTCTGCACAACACAACTGCTGGTCCCAACCCCATTGATAAAGCAAGAAATTCCACTAAATAACCCTGATAAGGCACACCTGTGAAGTGAAAACCATTTCAGGTGACTACCTGTTGAAGCTCATCGAGAGAATGCCAAGAGTGTGCAAAGCAGTAATCAGAGCAAAGGGTGGCTATTTTGAAGAAACTAGAATATAAAACATGTTTTCAGTTATTTCACCTTTTTTTGTTAAGTACATAACTCCACATGTGTTCATTCATAGTTTTGATGCCTTCAGTCATGAAAATAAAGAAAACACATTGAATGAGGAAGTGTGTCCAAACTTTTGGCCTGTACTGTATATATATATATATATATATTGTGAACGCTGGCCCGGACACAGACAGACGGACATCTTTACTTCACCCAACACACTTATTTATTTACAATATTATTTACAAATACTTTACGTGCAACCCCAGTGCCTCCAGCACCGATCCCCCAAAGTCCAGGCCTCACAGTCACAAATGCCTTTCTGGCCGCCTCCAGTCCTCTCTCCAGCTCCGTCCTTCTTCCACCCGACTTCCGCTCTTGACTGGAGGGAGGCGGCCCCTTAAATAGGAACCCGGATGGGCTCCAGCTGCTTCCCGGCATTCCTCCGAAGACACGCCCCAGTGTGGCTGAAATGTTGGCTGTGCACCCGGAAGCCCTCCAGGTGTCCCCTGTCTTCTTCCCCCCAGCAATTCCTGGTGTGGCGGAAGTGCTGGGCTCCAGACTTCTACAGGCACTGGGGCGCTGCCTGGCGGTGGCCACGGGTCCCTACAGGGCTGGGCTTCCAAGCCCTTTACCCATGGCCCCCAACATAACCAGGGCGGTCGCCCCCTCGCGGTCTGGAGGAGGTACAAGCCCTCCTCCGGTCCTTCTGGGCTTCCCGGCCAGGCTCCAGCCCAGGCCGGATGCCACACTGCCCCACCGCTAGTGAAGACATGTTGGTCCGAGCGGCACTTCCTGAGAGGGCAGCACGTCCCTGGAGTGGGTCCTACTATGTCCACCACGGCACCATGGGACACCCCATTTCGGCACCCCCTCCGATGCCAATGCGCACCTCTGGTCTGCGCCACTCTCGCCTCCACTGTCCCCGCCAGCTGGGGCACCATTCGCTTCCCGGTGGGGAGTCCTCCCGCGGAGCGGCCCGTTCCAGGAGGGCAGGTTCCAAACGGCGTTGGTCCCAGCGCTCGTCGGGGCTTCGGTCCTGTGGAAAGACAAAAGGGAGGGCCAGAAGCACTGCCGGGACACTCGCACTGAGCCTGCCGACAGCCCGCGACTTGTCTGTTTGGCTCCTCCGCCGCAGGTTCCATGCCCGTCCTTTCGGTGTTAGCGGGACCACTCTCGCAGGCGGCTCGTCCACCCGCCCAGGGGTTTCCCTCTGCCTCCGCAGAGGACGGCCCTTCACTGGATGCGCGCACCCAGCGCCACGTCCCCTCTTATCGGAGGAACCGGCATTCACCCCTCGGTTCCTCCCTCTTCTCTTGGACGCCCCGATGGTCTGGGTCTGAGCATGGTGATAGCTCAAATCTAGCTCCATCTGCGTCCCTGCAGAGCGACAGGAGACTGCCGCGGGCTTGGAGTGCAGGGCGCTAGGACCCAGGGCACTCATCAGCCCCTGTCCTGCCAGCCCCTGCGTACTCGCTCTCCACGCTCCGCAGGCAGTCTGCACCGCTGCGTCCGCTGTTGGGGAATTGCCTACTTGATGCTGGTCCTCCTTAGTAAAGTCACGGCCGTTTTCGGCGAATCCCCCCTTATGCTTTACGGGGACGGCAAGACCTACCTTCCCCGCAGTACTCTGTCGGCCAAAGGCTCCAGCGTCGCGCCGATCCTCCGTGTCACACGGCGTCGCCCCCTCGCGGTCTGGAGGAGGTACAAGCCCTTCTCCGGTCCTCCTGGGAGTCCCGGTCGGGCTCCAGCCCCGGCCGGATGCCACACTGCCCCACCGCTAGCGAAGACATGTCGGTCCGAGCGGCACTTCCCGAGAGGGCAGCACGTCCCCAGAGTGCCGCTCGGGAAGTGCCGCTCGGACCAACATGTCTTCGCTAGCAGTGGGGCAGTGTGGCATCCAGCCGGGGCTGGAGCCCAGCCGGGACGCCCAGGAGGACCGGAGGAGGGCTTGTACCTCCTCCAGACCGCGAGGGGGCGACCGCCCTGGTTATGTTGGGGGCCACGGGGAAAGGGCTTGGAAGCCTAGCCCTGTAGGGACCCGTGGCCACCGCCAGGCGGCGCCCTGGTGACTGTAGAAGTCTGGAGCCCAGCTCTTCCGCCACACCAGGAAGTGCTGGGGGGAAGAAGACAGGGGACACCCGGAGGGCTTCCGGGTGCGCAGCCAGCATTTCCGCCACAATATATATATATATATATAGTAGCAGTAGGGGGCACTATCGCTCCCTTGAATCCTCAGGTACCACGCCAAACACCAGGTAAAAGTGCCACAATAACTATTTTTATTATAATAATGTGCACTAAGCACCCTCCACTCTACACTATTCATTAACCAAACACAATACAATAATAATAACCAATCCTCCACTCCCAGACGCGTTGCCCTCCTACCACCCAGCTCAGCTCAACGCTCTGGTGTTTCATTGTCCTTTTTATAGTCCACGACCCGGAAGTGCTCAAATCAAAACTCTTCTTTCTTTGTCAGCCCGGAAGCACTTTATTCCTTCTGTACTTGTGACTGGCAAGTACTTCCGGGCTGTAGGAAAAGCCAATGTCTCTGTGTCTCCCTGCAGCGTCCCCTGGCGGTCCCGACGTTATCCAGCAGGGCTGTGCACTACAACTCCAAAGTCCATGATGCCCTGCTGGAATTCGGGGCATCTCCACATTGCAGGGAGGGCTCCATCTGGTGGCTTGGGGTACTTGGCCGGGATAAACTGCCAACTGTATATATGCACAGATCAGAACAAGGAAAGGGGAGAATTTAAAGGGAAAGAATTCAAAGATGGAGGAAATCAAACAATAAAAGAAACAGGAGGAGGTAAAAGACGTGAAAGGCAGTCTTAGAAGGACAATCTGGCCACCTGAAAGGAGGAGACCGCACAACCTGGGGCCCCGTGAAGGAGCGTTAGCTGTGGCACTCTAGGGGCTAGTTCGCCGCACTGAACATCCAGGTGGAGTGTGCCAAACAAGGCAGGTGCCCTCCCTAGGTTTCCAAGGTGTGACCACGTGAGCGTGAAGGAAGAAGGGAGAAGAGCCGACCTCGGAAGGTCTGGCCATGATGCCTGGAGGCAGCCAAGACGGAGGTCGGCCGAAAGGAGCTTGTGGCTGCTGAGCCTCCGCCGGCTATGCGAGCAATGTCTTTGTCTGAAATTGCCACATCAGGAGTTGACGCTGCACCGTCATTAGTTTGTGCCGTCTCTTTTCTGAAAAAACTGAGCAGTGCCGTTTTCTGAACACTTTTTTTACTCATGTTGATAAAACGTTTGGAAAAAATTAAAAGTACCTATGAATAAGACTTTTGAGTGGGAATGTGGGAGCCTGTTGGATATTCAATGCACTACGGCAGGGCAAGCAAGATATGAACAAAAAAAGGAATGGCAGATGGGTCACTTTAACAAAACACTCAGCAATTCAGTGACAAAACTCTTGCTCAGGACACAGTGTGCTGCAAGGGTTTCTGCACACTTTATGCAATATGGACACAGGTCCAAATATGAGCAAATATAAGAATGGCAGATGGGGTCACTTTAACAAAACCCTCAGTATAAGCAAATATAAAAATGGCAGAGGGAGTCACTTTAACAGGAACCACATTGAGTGCTACAAGGATATTTGCACACAGAACATACCTAATGCTTAAACCACCATATATATATTGGTTTGCTATGTACTGAACAAGAAGAGAGCAGCTGTACGCTTAGCAGCACTACACAGACTGCACTGACACTGAGAACAGAGACGTCACTTCCTGACACCCTTTTTCTGATATCTGACAGGCTGGTTCCACTAGACGTTTTTATTTTATCAGTCCTCCTCTCGTCCGCCCACCTCCACATCCTCTTTGCTTGTGAACTGCCGCTCCGCTCCCACTATTAGCATGTACAGCACCCTCTTGCCCGCCCACCTCTCCATACTCCTTGCTACTGTATTAAGCTACTTCACCCCCGCTATTATCATGAACAGCCCCCTCTCAAAAGCCCACCTCCCCATACTCTTTGCTTGTGAACTCTGCTCCACCTCGCCCCCAGTATTAACTTGTTCAGCATCGAGTGATCGGCAACATCCCGCCGCGCACCTCTCCCCTCACCACATGCGATCCTGCTTCTAAAATATTTGCCCACCCGCCCACTCGTCCCTTGCCATCTCTGTGCCTGTATATCTGCGGCTATCATCTTGCAATGTCATGCGAGATGACAGCCGGGCGCTCAACTAAATTAGCCAGGCAGAGCACCCGGCTAAAACACGCTAGGGAGAACACTGATCTGTCGATAGACCTAAAGGTGGCAGTTGCTGACACTTCCCATCCAGTCTATCTGAGCTTAAGAGCATCTGCCAGTATGAATGGGATAACCCAAATCTAGATATGCAAAGCTTATAGAAACTTACTCAAATTGACTCAAAGCTGTAATTGCTGCCAAAGGAGCTTATGTAAAGTACTGAATTAAGAGTCTGAATATTTACTGTACATGAAGTTTTTGATCATGTTTTCACTTTGTCATTAAGGGCTATTAAATATAGATTAGTGGGCACAAATGGCAAATTTATTCATTTAAAACTAAATCTACAACACAACAAAGTGTTCAAAAAGTGAAGGGGATTAAATACTTTCTAAATCAACTGTAATAAGAGCACTACTGGTGTGTTTTAGACTTTGTACTGAAAAAAGTGAAATAAAAAATGATGGATAGATGAATAAGTACCAAGAATGTAGAACTTTGACCAACAGATTAAGTCATCATCATCTTCATCATAATCATCACTGGCTTCAAAAGGCCATTTTCCAGTTTTATTCACATTAAACAGTCAGTCATTTAGCAACTCGCTATATCCTAACACAGGTTCACGGGGGTCTGCTGGAGCCAATCCCAGCCAGCACAGGGTGCAAGGCAGGAACAAATCCTGGGCAGGGCGCCAGCCCACCGCAGGACACGCACACACACCCACACACCAAGCACACACTAGGGACAATTTAGGATCGCCAATGCACCTAACCTGCATGTCTTTGGACTGTGGCAAGAAACCGGAGCACCCGGAGGAAACCCACGCAGACACGGAAGAACATGCAAACTCCACAAAGGAAGGACCTGGGAAGCGAACCCAGGTCTCCTTACTGTGAGGCAGCAGCGCCACCATGCTGCCCTCACATTAAACAGGTGTCACAAAATCTTTTTTTCTCCATTCTTTTCTTTTTATTTATAAAGTTTTTTTCTTGTTTGTTTTTTTCCAAAACTAATTAAGTCCATAGTGCTGAATTTCTGGTACCCATTCTATGTAGTAACTACAGGTATGGAAAACTTTGCTTTAATATTATTAAATTCTGTAAATGAATAAAAATATGCAAAAACTTTTAGTTTTAAGAATACCATTAAGCAAATACATTTTAAAGAGCAAAATAAAAATTCCTCTGGTTTTGACCTATTTAAAAAATAAGTACAATCTACTTTATATTAAACAATTTTCCTACCTGTAACTAAATAACTCTAAAAAGAGGTGACCAGTTTATTAGAAATGTTAGTTATAAAGCAAAAAAAAAAAATTGAGATAATATATGTTTAACCAAAGCATTAAAAAAAACCCCTAAAACAGACAAAAAATGGAAAATGCTAAAGCAAAAAAAAAAAGAAAATTAAAAAAAAGGGGAAACTGCTATATTATTTTAAAAAACAGAAAATCCAATACCGTAGATCCCGGAATATAAGCCGAGAATTTCGTCCTAGATTTTTGGCTTGGAGTTTGGGGGTCAGCTTATACAACGAGTATCGTTTCAAATTCAAGATTTCCAGCGCAATGCCGGTTTTGCCGATGAATACGGAAGTAAATAATGACGAAACCACAGAGCCATCTTTCAGATGAAGAAGTAACTTTGCATGCCGGTACTTTAAATTAAATAAAGAATTTATTCAAAAAAGTGTTTTAGTTGTTGATTTTATTAATAAAATTTATAATAAATTATCGGGAAGTTTAAAATAAAAATTTTTGTTTTGATTTACGACCAACATCTTGCGTTACGACCCGAATGCGGTCACGTGTATCCGCTTGCGCGATTGTAAACAAACAACCGAGAGCGTTAGTAGCGTCAGTCGGAGCCCAGATACATGTGTTTGTGGATGTAATTTCGGTCATTGCAGTGATTTACCTATATATATAATTCACTAAGACCATGCAAGCAAGACACATAATTGCTAAGGAAGGAAGAGAAGGTAAAGAAAGTGATCATAATCGGAACGAAGATGGAAATTGTATGGAAATATGAGAGTGCTGTTCGTGTGACCGATCTCGCTAATATGTACAGCATGTCGAAATCCACCATCTTGACAATTTTACAAAGAAAAGATTTGCATAAGGAGGCTCCTTCTAAACAATAACCACCTTCCGTTTCATTCTCCTCCTCCTCCCTTCCTGCAGCCCAAAGATGTCAAATTAAATGGTGAGTACAGTATGAAATTGTTGTTTCTAGAATAGAATAGAATAGAATGCCTTTTATTGTCACTATACACATCTACAATGAGATTAAAAGCAGTTCCTTCAGTGCAGAAAAAAAGTTCTGTATAGGGCTTGTATGGTTGTTTTTTTAGCCTTAGCATAACGCCGGATCTGCGGCCCCGCTTCTGCTTTCTTTCCCTCCTCCGTCTGCGTCGTCTCCTAGATCCGACAACAATCCACGGAAAGCCCGCTGGTCTCGCTATGTTGTCTGGGATGTTGTGCGTGTGATGAAAAACACTCGAAACAGATGTCTGGCTCTGGACACCGATGTCTATAAGGTTCTGACGGGTGTAGCGGATGTTCGCCAAACTGATTGTGCACAAACAAGGAAAAAAAAAAGTACAAAAACAACAAAAAAGTGCACTGAAAAGGAGAGCCCTGAGCCGCTGCAACCATGCGCGCCGCCATGCTTCTAGCTTAATCTAGCCTACTTCTGGTAGGCTAGACACTTTTTATAACTTTTTGGTTAGTACATTAGAAAAATTATTGGTGTTTTGGTAAATTATGCACATTATATAACCCTTTTTTATTATGAAAAGGTTAAGTAAGTGTTGCAGTGGGAGGTTCGGAACGCATTATGGGTTAGCCTTCGTGAACGAATTAAGTTCGTAAGTCAAGGGTCCACTGTATTGCGTATTTAAGTTAATCAAATTTATAACGAGAATCCGGAAATCCATCCGCCAATGTACCGTATTTGCGTATATTTGTTTCAACACAAAGGTTTCATTTTACCAAACTTCTCCGCAATCACTTCCTGATTTCCATCAAAAATGCCGGCAGTCTCAAATTCTCGCCGATAAACATGATAAATATACCTGAAGAGACACTTTTAAGGAAATTTACAAAATTTTGCTTGAAGAAGGGTCGGCTTAAATACCAGTCATCGGCAAATACATGTAATTTAGTAGGTAAAGAAGGGGGTCGGCTAATATACCGAGTCGGCTTATATTCCGGGATCTACGGTAGTCCAATACTGTGGTTGTTCATGACTATTGGCTATTATTAATAGATACATTACTAGTAATACTGCATATACACTATATGCAACAAGCTGGTCAATAAAAAGATTGTTATAGCTTTAATCCTTAATATATTAGTAATTAATCCTTAATATGTGTACTAGTCCTTAATACACTTGCAAATCTGGCACTACTAATACATTTTTTCAAAAGTTTTTTTATTCTCATTTTTTATAAGAAGTAGCACAGTGGTGTTAACACTGCTTCCTCAGATCCAGAGTGTTCAGTTTCAATCCTGATCTGGGCCATGACTGTGCAGAGTTTGCATGTTCTCATCATTTCTGGTTTTCCTTCTCCATTATAAAGACATGCAGATTAGCTCAACTGGCATCACTAAACTGGCCTAATGAGAATTGGGGCCAGTCTGTCAATTTGTTTTCCTAATTTGATGGATAGATGCTCCATCAAGGGTTGATCATCACCTCATGGCCAATTCTGCTGGGACAGGCACACACTCCCCCCAATACTAAATTGGATAAGAAGTTAGAGAATAAATGAATTTTCAATTATTGCAGTTTTGATTCCATTCAGAAAAATGATTAGATGACTTGTGAAGTTTTCCTACTGGATTGTTCAGGTAAAAACTCCGTTGGACAGCCTCCTCTAAAACCATTAACTTTCTTAAGCAAAGAACTCAGAAGAGGTAAAGCTTAAAGTTTAAAGCTGCATGCAAATTATGTTAAAAAAGTATCTTTTTAAGCATCTGTAAATATGTACTGGAAAAAAACAGCTTTCCATGACCACATTGTTGTTTTTGCCACAATGTTTTTAAATATATTTTATTTTTATTTTTAATATAAATAGCTACACCAGAACTTGCTATTAGGCCAAATTATTGGTAATGCTATTATATCTACTGATTGACAATGGGCATTTCACTGCATTGTATTGCATTTTGAATAAAGAGTAACTGAGCTTTACTTTCAAAATGTTTTGTTTTGATAAAATACACAAAATTGCTTTCTTTCAAAACAATTATGATAATTATGATGACTGTTAATGATTACTGAATGAAAAGCTAATATATAGCACAAACCACTATTACCTGTGGAGCTGTTGTATACTTCCTGTGTTGAGGGGTCCACATCCTGTGCAGTGAATGTCTAGAGTTTTCAGATAACATCTTGGACTTTCTTCCTGGATGTCGGCCTTTTAGGTCCACATCCTCGTAAGGGTTCTCTTTGCTCGACTCTTTGAAGAGATGAAAAGGAAGATTATAAATATTTTATCTAACTCACATATAGTATTTCTTGATGTTTACAAAAATTTTAAAAAGGGTAAATGATTATAGTAAATGTTACTTCCAAACACCTTAAAGACTCTATTTTCCACTATCACAAAAGGTCATCGGTATGAAAGTATATCAAGCATCATTGCCTCCTGAAAGGTGTTCCCCTGGTTCAGTTCTTGGCCGAGGGCCTTCTCAGTGTTCACAAGTTTCCCCTATGTCTTCTAACTTCATCCCACAGAACAGACATACTTCCAGACTGAGATGTAACTCTAAATTGACTTAATTTTACAGTCTGCGTCATGATCAAAATTTTGTGATTTTCGATGTCCCTGCTCCCCACCAGAAAACTCTTTAATTCCTTTTGATTCCTAACAGAAAAAACTGTCATGTATGAAAAAATGGATGGATGAAAGAAAAAAATCAGCACTCTCATATGTACATGCATAAAGAAAGGCATGACAACTTAAAATGATAACTTTATATATTAAAACATGTCTGTTTATCATTAAGCCTGTTTTTGTTATTTCTGTGCCAAGTTAAAATGTATTTTTAAAAGGATCTTGGCACAGCCCTAGTAAGTATCATTATGTAGCCTTTCATTCTTGTTTAATATCTTTATGTTAATAGTTACAAAGAAGATTCAAACACCTGACATCTTGTCTAAATATTTAACTAGCTGTTGATTAAATCCTTTTCTGTGGGGGAAAAAAAAGATTTTCAAGATGAAGTGGAAAGGTCATGATAATGAAACAAACAGATATTTGCAAATGAAGGGGTCTAGAAACAGGAACAAAACAAAGATGCCACATGGAGCCACCAAATGATCGTAGGAGGCAGATGGATATAAAACATGTCCAAATAAAAATGGACAAGGTTACTGTAGTTTCAAATCTATGTTACAAAGTATGCACAAGGGCCAAATTTTCACTCCTACCCATTCCCCATACAATGCTCACTTTTATTACCAACCTATATAAGACCCATTTGAATACAAGGCAACACCTTGCTTGAAACACCAGAGACCCAAAAACAGCTTATTTTGTCGTTATATGATAGTCAGGAAGAAAACAAGCCTTAATACTGAAAGAGATCTATTGTATAAGCAACTCTTCAAGGACATGATCATATGAATAATAGACGCACTATTTTATCCAAAAAGGTGATGGAATTTCTGCTTTCTCAAATAATTACACTGTGGTATCAATTTCTACATGCCACCGGGACAAAAAGAAAGAAACAGTCTCTAGTTAAAAGAAGGGCACTTGCTAATTATCCATCCATCCATTATCTTACCCGCTATATCCTAACTACAGGGTCACCACTTGCTAATTACATCCGCATAAACCCTCCAAGAAAGGCTTTTGAGCATCAGCTTCAACTGCAAATTTCTCTTAAACCCAAAATGCTCTATACCCACACAGTCAATTTTAGCATTGTGCAGAGGTAGAGAATATCGTGAAAGGTTGGAAACAACCTTAGATACCAGTCCAAAGCATGACAACATTTACAGAATGCAGAAGTTCCATGCTGGCTCTCTTTGTAATTAATGAAATTGTTCAGGCTTCATTTGTTTTGCCGACTACTTGGTGTACTGCTCAATTAATGATACATATTATTAGTGTGACATCACTAATCAAATTTTATGATAACCATATGAATTCACTTAATAAGTATATTGTTTTTATTACTTGTCTTTTACCAAATATTGATTTTATTTATTAGACCATAGAAAATTATGTTAATGGATACAAAGGAACAGCTTGATCCACTGTTACAGGTATGAAGGTCAGCAAGGCAGAGAAGTGCATGGCATAGTACAGGGTTTTTTTTTGTACCATCCAGGAGCTGGTTGGGGCTGTTGCCTGGATGAGAGGCCCAAGGTCCATCAGGGAGCTGATTGGGACCACTGCCCTGATGGGAGGCACATGTACCGTCTGTGAGTTAGATGGGACCACTGCCTAGACAGGAGGCTCATGTGCCATCCAGGAGCTGTTTGGGACCAGAACCCGGACAGGAATCCAAAATGCAGTTTGGAAGCCAGTCACGACTACTGCCTAAACAGTAGCCAAGGTGCCATTTGGGAGCTTGTCAGGACCATGCCTAGGTGGGAAACAAAAGAGAGATCTGGGAATTGGAGATCCCATCCTAGATGGAGTAGTTAAGGAGGACTAGAGACAACGAAGGAGCAGCAGGGAGCTAATCCCAGGTTGCAACCATATACAGGTGTGCCTTTAAATAGACAAGGGTATGACACCAATCCATTGGTCAGCCAATTGGTCCCAGAAGTAGTTAAGAGCTACACTTTAAAAGAAGCCTCCTTCCCTCAGCCAGGTAAGCTTGGTGTCAGGAGTGAAGTGGAGTCAACGACTCACCTGGCAAATAGGTGGAGAAAGAAGAAAGAAACCCACTGGTTCAGGTCATATCTTACTGATAGACACTTTCCAGTGACTTTCAAATACACTTTTTTGTCTACTGTTCCTGTTAAATGTGGTGTACCTCAGGGATCCATTCTGGGTCATATTTAATTTTCTATTTATCTTCATCCTATAGGAGCTACTGCATATTTAGGAAGTTTAATGTTTCTTTTCATTATGTTGATGACACGCAGGTTTATATTCCTGTGTGTAACTCTGCAATGAATCAGCTGCACAATTGTCTTGTAGAACTAACATCCTGGACTGACAATTTTCTCGATCTTAATCAAAATAAAATGGAAATGCTGAAAGCTCGTCCTCTTGCCAAAACTCAAACTGATTTTGAACTCCTTGGCTCTTTCACAGACTTTTACAAACCCTATGTTCGGACTTTTTGGGTTATTTTTGATTGTAACCTCTCTTGGTTAAATTCTGTGGTCAGGAGTTGCTTTTGCCAGCTTCGACTTTTAGTCAAGGTTAAGATTTTTTGATCTCCTATGGATCTTGAAAAAGTTACTCATGCTTTAATCTTTTTTCTGCTTGATTACTGAAACTCTTTGTATTCTGGGATCAGCAAATTCCTGATATGCAGGCTGCAGTTGTTCCAAAATGCTGCTGCCCATCTTTTGGTTGTGGTAAGAAAGTCTAATTCTGTTTCTCGTATTTTAGCCCATGTACACTGGCTACCTGTTAGTATCAGAATTGATTTTACAAATTTGCTGCTGGTTTTTAAATAATACATGAGTGTGCTCCCACTTATTTATCTAACTTGTGTATTATAAACCAGCTACCCAGAGAGCTTAGATCTACTGGTCAGTTGTCTCTTGGTGTCCCTCATACTAAGTGCAAAACTAAGGGGGATAGGGCTATTGCAGCTGTTGCACCTCATCCATGGAATTCATTACCTAATTACATTAAGGAGACATCTTGAACTGAACTGTTTAAAATGAGATAGAAGATGCACTTCTATTCTCTAGCTTTCCAAGACCTTCAGTGATACTGATGGTTCCTTCCTCATAGTCATTTGTTTGTTTCAATTTACTGCTGGTTTTTGTTGTGTTTTTATTGTATTTATTTTATTTATGTTTTTGTATAATTTATTGTAAAGCACTTTTGCTACAACATTACTGATATTGTTTTAAATGTGTTGTATAAATAAATTGACAATGACATTATCCTGAAGGAGAAGGGAGAGAGGTGGAGAAGGTAGGTCAGGAACAGAATATTGTGTACTGTGGAGACAGGCTCTTCAGTGGCAAAGTGTTTGTTGTTCTGTCTTTATGGAACATGTACCTCCTTAGAACACTTTTTTCAATAAATAAAAATCCTTGTGATTGGACTATGTGAAGACTGTGGGTTAAGTGAGAGGTTGACTTCAGAGTGCCCCGACTAGTCACACAGGATTTTCAATTATTTTACATGGTAATACCTACATTTAAACAACAAACAGAGGCAATTTAAGAATTTGCTTTCAATACAAGATTTAAGGCATTAGTTCACATAATTCAATATGAAACACATTTACATTGTATATTAAAACTGCTAGTGTTCTGCTTCTAGGTGAGGAATTACAATTTACAGTAATTTAAAAAATAACTTTTTTGTAAATCTGAGAAAAATCAGCATAAAGAAATGAAACAACAAATGTACATATCCATGGCTCCATGTTGTGTTGAAAGATTACCATTTGGATGGTGAATGTTTATAATGGAAACAATTAATAATACTTGCATTCTGACAAAATTATCCCTGAATCAAGTAGAATAAATAGATTTAACGAATACATAAAAAACTGAAATAAATAGGAATGCAAATGACTCACTGATTAATCTACAGACAGTACAGAGTGACAAGAAAAATAGATAAAGGTTAGTCCACCACTAAAAACATTAATAGAAAAGAAGGTTACACACACAATGGTTCAGTTATATAGCCTTTATCCAATGTGTGACTGGAAAATAAAAACAGGTTATATATACACAGTGGGTGAAATAAGTATTTGGTCCCCTGCTGAATTTGCAGGTTTGCTCACTTACAAAGAAATGAACAGTCTAAAATATTTATGGCAGTTTCATTTTAATGGAAAGAGACAGAAAATCAACCAAAAAAAACACATTACATAAAAGTTATAAATTGATTTGCATGTCACTGAGAGAAATAAGTATTTGATCCCCTACAACCCAGGAAGAATTCTGGCTACCACAGATTGGCGTGGAACATGTGGCACACAGATCACAATCAATCATTCAATTATAGATACTCTTGATCTCAACTTGTTATGTGTATAAAACACACCTGTCCACACAATAAATTTCTTCCATTCCAACTTCTCCACTACCATGGACAAGACCAAAGAGCTGTCAAAGGACACCAGGGACAAGACTGTAGACCTGCACAAGGCTGGAATGGGCTACAAGACCATCAGCAAGAAGCTTGGTGAGAAGGTAACAACTGTTGGTGTGATTATTTGAAAATAGAAGAAATATAAAATGACCATCAATCGCCCTCAGTCTGGAGCTCCATGCAAGGTCTTGCTTCATGAGGTGCAGATGTTCATGAGATAGGTAAGGGATCAGCCCAAAACTACATGGGAGGAGATTGTTAATGATCTGAAGGCAGCTGGGACCACAGTCACCTAGAACACCATTGGTAACAAGCTGCGGCATAAAGGATTGAAATCTTGCAGTGCCCGCAAGGTCCCCCTGCTCAAGAAGGCACATGTATAGGCCCCTCTTAAGTTTGCCAGTGTACATCTGGGCACACAGCCAATCTATGGGAGTCAGAATTCTGGCTGGGTTGTAGGGGACCAAATACTTATTTCTCTCAATGACATGCAAATCAGTTTATAACTTTTATGCAATGTGTTTTTTCAGGATTTTTGGTTGATTTTCTGTCTCTCTCCATTAAAATGAAACTACCATGAAAATTTGAGACTGTTCACTTCTTTGTAAGTGAGCAAACTTACAAATTGAGCAGGGGATCAAATATTTATTTCCCCTACTGCACATTATAAGAGAAGGAGAGGCTATGAAGCAGGAAGATAGTTTTTTGTGTGTCAGGGTTGGAAGGGAGCACAGATATGGTAACTGTGTTAGTTGGTTATTAGGTGTGGGAGAAAAAAAATGGATTCATTTACAGATCGCAATTCTGAAGTAAGGCAATTACTGAATCACCAGTCTCATTAAAATATCGATTTTTTAATAAAAAAAAAAAAGTGCTGATATTCCTGTCAACAAAATGTAACTATGCAACCACGTGTAAACCATCCCATGGAATTGATTACTATAGACAGTGTGACAGATGGCCGGGGCCCTTGCCCGTTCGGGACGCTTTCATGCTGGGAGCACCCGGGGTGCAAGTGTGGCCAGAGCATTACCTCCCCCAAAGCAATACATGGCACCCCCCCGGGTTTCAGTGGTGCCTCGGCTACTGCGAGGCTTCATGGGAGTTGGGTTTGGTACAGCCCTGTTGGGATCTGCGGGCACCACCAGGGGGTGCTACAATTACTGCAGAGCCCTGGAGAACAACTCTTCTGCTATACCTGGAAGTGCTGCCAGAAACACATCATCAGACACCTGGAGCACTTCCGGGTGCCCTATATAAGGGGCCAGCAGACACTACTTCAGGAGCCAGAGTTGGGAGGAGGAGGACAATGCTTGCCGGAAGGAGAAAGAAAGAGAGAGATAAAGAAGAAGAAAAGAAAGGGAGAAAAAGTAAAGCGTGTTAGTGCATGTTGGAACTGTGTAAACAGAATAATAAAATCACGTGTGCTTTAGTACTTGTGCCCTTAGCATCTGTCTGCAATCCAGGCTGGAATGTTCACAACAGTTAAATATCAGTTGCATGCAAGCAGGCATTTGCCATTGCCATTATAACAGTTTACTGTTGCAGTTATCAAAATCAGAATGCATAGTACATACATTTACTTATAGTGCTGCAACAATGACCATACGTGGCTGCTGTACATGGCCACATTTTGCTGACCAGAATGTGCATCATGAAAACAGTTGAAAAACAGAACATGATGATGAAGGTTGTCATCAGATTTTTGTAGCGCCATCACAATTTAAATCTAAAGCCTGGACTCACCACCCAGACATAAACTCTGATGGCACCAAGTTGGCAGCTATGCCATGTAAGAAGCAAACTCTGGACACAGCTTTAAACAAATTCCCTAGTATTTGTGATAAGGCAAAATGGATAACAAAGTCTACTGCAAGGACTGTTCATACGCTATGGTAGAAAATGCAGGATTTCACAACATGATTTATATTGTCGAGCCGAGGAAAGTTATTCAATCGTGACGCTACAGCAGTCCCCAAAATAAAATATACAATTAGGTTAAATAGGAATTAATATAGTTACTCTATAAAGCAAAAATAATTGCCCTGACATGTGACTAATGGACTTTGGGAGTCACACAGTGTTGTGTTACAGTACCATAAAATGAAGAATGGTGCTTATCCCCTTATGTCCTACAAACCCTACTCGTGCATGAAAGTTATATCAGGGCTAACATGGCTGAGTTGTCCCATAATGTCACTGAGGAATGGGGATTTGAAACAAAAAAAAAACAGTGTTAGTCACTGACAATGCGGCAAATATGCTTGTTGCAGTTCACGTAGCCATCTTTCCTCACATTAAATTCTATGCACACACATTAAACTTAGCACCTCAGCATGTACTCAAACTACTGGCTGTTGTGCATTTACTAGGAAGAACAAAACGCGTCACTGGATTTTTCCACAGAAGTACCCAAGGCCTTCAAGCTTTGCAGCAAAAGCAGATATTGTTGGATCTTCCACAGCAAAGGCTGACTACCAAAGTGTGAACCGGTGAACAATGTGCAAGATATGCAGCACATTACTGCTGCACTACTGTCCCCCGAGGTGAGAAGAACGAGAAGAAGATCATGACTTTCACAGAGTCACAAATAACAAATGCAGAAGCATTTGTACAGGCACAAAAGCCAATAAAAGTGGTTACTTGTGTTATGTCAGATGATAATAACCCCATACTCATGGTCATTGCCCCACTTCACGCACAGCTTCTGTAAGATGCACATAGGAGTCTGGAAGATAACCACTTTGTCAGAGATAAGGTGCTCTTTACCAAGACCTGAAGAAACTGTATGCAAGTGAATAGGAGATGGCCACACTTTATGTGTCATAAGCCACTGATCTTCTTCTTTCGGCTGCTCCCGTTAGGAGCAGCAGCGGATCATCTTCTTCCATATCTTTCTGTCCTCTGCATCTTGTTCTGTTACACCCATCACCTGCATGTCCTCTCTCACCACATCCATAAACCTTTTCTTAGGCCTTCCTCTAGCTTCTATCCTTAGCATCCTTCTCCCAATATACTCAGCATCTCTCCTCTGCACATGTACAAACCAATGCAATCTCACCTCTTTGACTTTGTCTCCCAACCATCCAACCTGAGCTGACCCTCTAACGTACTCATTTCTAATCTTGTCCACCTCGTCACACCCAATGCAAATCTTAGCATTTTTAACTCTGCCATCTCCAGCTCTGTCTCCTGCTTTCTGGCCACTGCCACCATCTCCAACACATATAACATAGCTGGTCTCACTACTGTCCTGTAGACCTTCCCTTTCACTCTTGCTGATATCAGTCTGTCACAAATCACTGCTGACACTCTTCACCACCCATTCCACCCTGCCTGCATTCTCTTTTTCACCTCTCTTCCACAATCCCCATTACTCTGTACTGTTGATCCCAAGTATTTAAACTCATCCACCTTCGCCAACTCTACTCTTTGCATCCTCACCATTCCACTGACCTCCCCCTCATTTACACACATGTATTCTGTCTTGTTCCTACTGACCTTCATTCCTCTCCTCTCTACAGCATATCTCCACCTCTCCAGGGTCTCCACAACCTGCTCCCTACTATCGCTACAGATCACAATGTCATCAGAAAACATCATAGTCCATGGGGACTCCTGTCTAATCTCGTCTGTCAACCTATCCCTCGCCATTGCAAATAAGAAAGGGCTCAGAGCCAATCCCTGATGTAATCCCACCTCCACCTTGAATGCATCCATCACTCCTACCGCAGACCTCACCACAGTCACACTTCCCTTGTACATATCCCGTACAACTCTTACATACAACTCTGCCACTCCTGACTTCCTCATACAATGCCAGAACTCCTCTCGAGGCACCCTGTCATATGCTTTCTCCAGGTCCACAAAGATGCAATGCAACTCCTTCTGGCCTTCTCTATACTTCTCCATCAACACCCTCAGAACAAACATTGCATGGTGCTCTTTCTTAGCATGAAACCATACTGCTGCTCACTAATCATCACCTCACTTCTTAACCTAGCTTCCACTACTCTTTCCCATAACTTCACACTGTGGCTCATCAATTTTATCCTCCCTGTAGTTACCACAGTCCTGCACGTTCCCCTTATTCTTAAATATCGGCACCAATACATTTCTTCTCCACTCCTCAGGCATCCTCTCACTTTCCAAGATTCCATTAATCAATCTGGTTAAAAACTCCACTGCCATATCTCTTAAACACCTCCATGCTTCCACAGGTATGTCATCTGGACCAACAGCTTTTCCATTCTTCATCCTCTTCATAGCGGTCCTTACTTCCTCCTTGCTAATCCATTGCACTTCCTGATTCACTATCTCCACATCATCCAACCTCTTCTCTCTCTCGTTCTCATCATTCATAAGCCTCTCAAAGTACTCTTTTCATCTGCTCAACACACTCTCCTCACTTGTGGGTACGTTTCCATCTTTATCCTTTATTACCCTAACCTGCTGCACATCATCCCAGCTCGGTCCCTCTGTCTAGCCTATTGGTACAGATCCTTTTCTCCCTCCTTAGTGTCCCACCTCTCATACAACTCATCATACCCTTTTTCTTTAGCCTTCGCCACCTCTCTCTTCACCTTGCGCCTTATCTCCTTGTACTCTTGTCTACTTTCTGCATCTCTCTGACTATCCCGCTTCTTCTTTGCCATCCTCTTCCTCTGTATACTCTCCTGTACTTCCCCATTCCACCACCAGGTTTCCTTTTCCTCCTTTCTTTGTCCAGATGTTACGCCAAGCACCCTTCTTGCTGTCACCCTTACTACATCTGCTGTAGTTTCCCAACTATCTGGTAATTATTCACTATGACCCAGTGCCTGTCTCACCTTCTCCCTAAACTCAACCTTGCAATCTTCCTTTTTCAACTTCCACCATTTGATCCTTGGCTTTGCCCTCACCCTCTTCCTCTTCTTGATCTCCAATGTCATCCTACAGACCACCATCCTATGCGGCCTAACTACACTTTCCCCTGCCACTACTTTGCAGTCTTCAATCTCCTTCAGATTGACTCTTCTGCATAGGATGTAAACTACCTGTGTGCATTTTCCTCCACTCTTGTATGTCACCCTATGATCATCCCTCTTTTTAAAATACGTGTTCACCACAGCCATGTCCATCCTTTATGCAAAATCCACTATCCTCAAACCTTCTTCATTCCTCTCCTTGACACCATACCTACCCATCACCTCCTCGTCTCCTCTGTTCCCTTCACCAACATGGCTATTAAAATCCACTCCAATCACGACTTTCTGTCCCTTGGCTATATTGTTCATCACTTCATCCAACTCACTCCAAAAATCTTCTTTCTCATCCATTGCACGCCCAACTGGCATCTGCACTAACAACATTCATCATCACACTTCCAATTTCCAGCTTCATAATTATTACTCTGTCTGATACTCTTTTCACCTCCAGAACACTCTTGACATACTGTTCCTTTAGAATAACCCCTACTCCATTTCTCCTCCTATCCACACCATGATAGAACAATTTGATTCCACCTCAGATCCACCTGGCCTTACTCCCCTTACATTTAGTCTCTTGCATGCACAATATATCAACCTTCCTTCTCTCCATCATATTGGCTAACTCTCTCCCCTTACCAGTTATACTGCCAACATTCAAAGTTCCTACCCTCAGTTCCACTCTTTTTACCTTCCTCCTCTACCTCCGGACTTGTCTCTCCCCTCTTCTTCTCATTCTTCTTCTTCATCTTCGGCCAACAGTAGCCCTATTTCCACCTGCACCCTGTTGACTAACAGTACTGGTGGCGGTCATTGTTAACCCGGGGCTCGACCAATTCGGTATGGAAATTTGTATTGTTGTCCGCATATTGATTTGGCAAAATTTTAAACCAGATGCCCTTCCTGACGTAACCCTCCCCATTTATCTGAGCTTTGGACCAGCACGAAGAAACACACTGGTCTGCATCCCCTGTGGTTGGGTTGTCATAAGCCACTGATGTAAGATTTAAATCACTACCATGCCTGTCAGAGAATTAAGAGACTAGACACCTATACAAGAATGGTCCTTGAAGCTGCAACCGTTGAGCAGCAGCAAACATCTCAGGTAAACTGAAATTCATTTATGTTTGTCAAATATCACAGGTTCACAATACGGTTTAAAGTTTGGGGTATCACTTTAGATTAGGTGGCCATAATTATGCTGTACTTACCATGTAAATTACCTGTATAATTACATAGTAACTTTGTATTATTATCTTGTACTTACCGTTAATACATTGTAGCACTATAATTAATTGCTCAATTGCAATTGTTATTACAGAATTTATATACACATGCACTTATAAAAACTGTGAAATAACAGTTACAATTGAGTGCTTAACATCAGCATTACAATGTATTACACAGTTAATACAAGGTAATAACACCTAGTTACCAAAATTTGATTCTTTAGTTCTTTAGTAAATGAATGTGCATTCAGAGTATTGTAGTCCTTCTCTCAGTGTGTGTGTGTGCACATGTGCACTAGTGCAGGGTGTGTACCTTTTTTTCTAACAACTGTATGTTTTGTTCGTTGGTTATTCTGAAGGAAGAGGCATGGTCAGGACTGGAGGATTCTAGGTTTAGAAAACACCAGCAAAATCAGAGGAAGTGGAACACTCCCCTACACCTGCCAAGAAAAAAAGTGTTGTGTGCTCTAGCTGATTTACTTTGTAGCACTTTTGAACATGTTGATGTGACACCTACGAAATGACCCTTAGAAAAAGCAAAGGGCGAAGACGAAAAGGTATAAAGAAGCTACACCTCTGTCTCTTTCTGGAAATCCTTTGGAATGGTGAGAAAGACATCAGTCAGAGTTCCCTCTCCTGACTAAACTAGCCAAGCAGTGCTTGTGTATACCAAGGACAAGTGTGTCTGCTGAACATGTGTTCTCCACAGCATGAG
Source organism: Polypterus bichir lapradei (assembly GCA_026402145.1). Lineage (NCBI taxonomy): Eukaryota > Metazoa > Chordata > Cladistia > Polypteriformes > Polypteridae > Polypterus > Polypterus bichir. Next base: position 45,724,833 of record JANRMT010062852.1, on the reverse strand, counting down.
ATATTATAACAGCCCAAAGAAGCACCCTGGCCCCAGATCATGTCAACCAGCTCTAGTTTTTACAAAAAAATTACCCTACTAGTTTCATTTGGAGTGGTTTGTTTACAACAGACATTGTAGTACTTTTTTGTTTTACTTTTTTCTACTAAGTATGGTTTAGTTTACAATTTTTAATGAAGATTTCATATTTCACTGCCTTTTATTTATTGTTAAAGATCTCAGTGGATTTCTCATTTTTGGAAAATGTTATATTTCACTCTGGATTTATTTTTATTTGTTCATATGTAATACATACTGCTTCAGAAGTATACTTGTTTATACTACCAGTATGAAATTTCTTAATTTCACACATTTCTTTTGTTATGAATACAGTTATGAAGTTTACTTGTTGACTCAATAAAAACCTTTTTTTAAATATATTTAACTGTGTTACACACAAAGATTTAAAAAATGTCAAGTTGGAGGGAAACTCTCTTTTCAATAAAACAAATCAACAATAAACCATAATATTGACTCACAATACACATAAAATCGCAAAACTGCAGTATACATTGAATCAGCAAGCAAAAATGGTTATAATATCAAATTGAATGGTGTCTGCTGATTTACACCTCTATTGGATATCTTGTAATAAATACAGGTTTCAAGTCCTGGAAGGTTCACAGAGAAAATAATGTGAAGAAACTGTGAAGTTGTGGTTCAATGACTGTGAACCTCAGACTCTGCTGTCTCTTCAGTTGACATTTGTATTCAAGTACTTAGAAAGCAGAGGTTTTTCATTGATACAGAATACCTTTTTCATTTCATTTCCACTTCCATTGGATAAATAGCTTGAGCAGACTTCACAACATCCACCTGGGTAGAAATATCAAGCATGAAGCCCACTTGCTGTGCATCTCCACTTTCAAATTTAACATTCCCTCCCACGGGTCATTAAACAAATTTTTCAGATTTTACAGAAGGATCTTTTCAAAGAAGACTATTTTCCACAAAACAAGAGATCTCCTTCTTTCCACGGCAAACCTTTTTTCCGCAGTTCACTTTACAATGCAGAGTGTAGTAAGACAGCTGCACAAAAATGTCAAATGTGTGAGGCCACAAAAACCAAGCCACAAAACAGGCTGGAATCCTCACCGGCCTGCTCAGGTGAGTTAAAAGCCTAAGGCAGCCTGGGTTCCAATTTTACAGACTGGCTCTGGCCTATACCAAGCCAAAAGACGCCTTGGCTTCAAAAGTTCAAAAATATAAACAATGTCCCAAAAATAATCAAAATGTCCAACAAGACAGACGATTACTGTCATCCTCTGACTTGTGCATAAAAGGGCAAACAAACAAATCTTTACAAAAGAAGTATTTATTAACAAATCTGAGAATATAACACACTTCTCAAATAAAAAAGGATTTAGCTAAAAGGCAATCCAAATTGACCGAATACAAATACAATAATCCAAAAACTGATATCTAAAGAGAACCACAAAAACATTAAATCCAAGAAAAGCAGTGGAATAGCAATACTCATGTCAAAGATTGACAGCTAGACTAAAGCGCATTCAGTGTACCATAAGGAACTTGCTTTCCTAGCCAGCCTTTAAAGGTTGGCAGAAGTTCTTTGAATTTGAGGTAAGGCTGATCCGGCTTCTTAGGGATCCAGCCAAAGAGCACAGGGAACATAAAAGAACATACAGTGTAGGGCCATTAAGCTGCGGTGATTGGGGTCCAAACTGCTTAACCACGGCTTAGGTGGTCCGCGGCTTAAATATTTTTTGATAATACATAAATTACAATAAATAATGAAAAAAAATGTCAAAAAATTGGGATGCAAGCTTTTTGTGCGGCTTAAGCGAATTCGCGGATTACTGGCCCGCGGCTTAATGGCCTTACACTGTATTTATACACATACTAGCAAAATACCCGCGCTTCGCAGCGGTGAACTACTGCCTTAAAATTTTTATTAAGAAGAAAATTAAACCTTTTTAAACTGAGGGAAAATATACCAATAATTATTTGTTAAGGATCTCTTTGTATGCCACGTTGTCAGTTCGGCCCTCCAGTTGCAATATGACCAAGCTGTTGCTGTGTGCTGAGCTTACTCTTGAGCATGCAACGTACAGTTGGCCATGTGAACAGTAATCTTGTTTCAAATCTCACACCTTGGATTGCTGCTGTCATAATCGGTTTGAGTTTCATGGTTTGTTTCAGTTACGACAGTATTTGTAGGACTTGTGTTGAAGAGACATTCGGCATCTGTCAAGCGTTGTAAGTATACAACCAGTTTCATTGATAACTTCACATCCAGCTTTTGAGAGTTTAAACATTTCTAAACATCAAAGTGTCCACTACTGAAATCGTCACCTGTGAAGCTAAGATGTTTAAGAGGCATTGGCGGTTGTCCAAAGGTGTAAAATATTTGGCCATTTTGGTACACTTAAGCATTTCACTCTTCTAGTGCTCCTGTGTAGTATAATTATCTTCTGTACCGTCATCAGTCCACACCTTGAACCTGTCCCAGTCATTCAATACATAAGACACAATGTTCCTCCGGATATCAATAGTGAGCCTGATATGGCTGTGCAATATGTAACAAAGAGAATGGAAAAGGCAGGTGCCATCTCCGGGCATGGAAACCACTTGGTAAGTGACAGTTCTTTGATCGATGGTGATCACCTCGATAGACATGTTAATGGGGGTACGGTTGGAATGATAAAGGAAATGGGTACCTGAACAATGTAAAGTAAGTCTAAAATACCTATACAATAACTATAATCGTAATAAATGAACAATAAAACAGTGGAGAAGCCGTGGATTAAATAAAAAGGCTGTAGTTATCAGCAGGGAGACGTGAATACCGTGGCGAAGCAAGGAAGGGAATGTAGAGACTGGAGCGACAGACGGCCTTATATAGGCAGGCAGCCAACAACGTGGGAGGCGTTGGGATGGGGGACCCAACGCCGCCTCACACGGTGACCGAGCTGCAGGCTATGGACGTATATATGTACGTAAGTAGGATTCAGTTAGCGTTGGGAACCCGCGTACCAAATTTCTTGAAGATGGGCCCATAAGTAACAAAGACCGTTGAAAAGTTCAATATGGCAGCCGACAGTGGCATCATATCACCGAAATAAGTACCAAATTTCAGCCTTCTACCTATGAATAAGAAAGTTCAACATGGCGGACGTTGTTGACCGTTACGCGTAGAATTTTGAAATGAAACCTGCTTAACTTTTGTAAGTAAGCGGTAAGGAATGAGCCTGCCAAATTTCAGCCTTCTACCTACACGGGAAGTTGGAGAATTAGTGATGTTTGGAAAATTCAATATGGCGGCCGACAGTGGCGTCATACCACCAAAAGAAGTACATACATCGGTTTTGGTTAGCGTAGGGAAGCCACATACCAAATTTCGTGAAGATGGGGTCAGCCATCTATCTACACGGGAAGTTGGAAAATTAGTGACGTTGGAAAGTTCAATATGGCGGCCGACAGTGGCATCATACCATCGAAATAAGTACATACATCAGTTTCGGTTAGCGCAGGGAATCCGCCTACCAAATTTCGTGAAGATGGGGCCATAAATAAGAAAGTTCAACATGGCGGACATTGTGAAAATTAGTGACATTGGAAAGTTCAATATGGCGGCCGACAGTGGCGTCATACCATCGAAATAAGTACATACATCGGTTTCGGTTAGCGCAGGGAATCTGCCTACCAAATTTCGTGAAGATGGGGCCATAAATAAGAAAATTCAAC
>JANRMT010062852.1:45647818-45706155 GCA_026402145.1 Polypterus bichir lapradei | reverse complement strand
GCTTGACAGATGCCGAATGTCACTTCAACACAAGTCCTGCAAATACTGTCGTAATTGAAACAAACCATGAAACTGAAATCGATTATGACAGCAGCAATCCATGCTGTGAGATTTGAAACAAGATTACTGTTCACATGGCCAACTGTAAGTTGCATGCTCAAGAGTAAGCTCAGCGCACAGCTTGGTCATGTTACAACCGGAGGGCCGAACTGACAACGTGGTATACAAAGAGATCCTTAACAAATAATTATTGCCATATTTTCCCTCACTTTAAAAAGGTTAAATTTTCTTCTTAATAAAAATTTTAATGCAGTACTTCGCCGCTGCGAAGCACGGGTATTTTGCTAGTCTTCCTATAAGTACCAAACAGAGATGAAATTATTTAATTTCTTATTAGACAGTCTAGTACATACTAACAATATTGCAGGACACAGTAGGTGTCCAGTTGACCTAGGTCACCAAAACTATGATTTTGTCTGGAGTTGGCCACGGCTTTTTCTGGGTTATGAAGATAGATTTTTAGCAAACCTTGCGGGGCCCAATTACATTAGGATATCACGAAATAACATTGACGTAATATTCAAAAACATTTTTCTTGCTAGTTATTCACTAGAATTCATAAACTTTTGTGCTAATAACTAAATTAAAGAAAAAACAATTTTTTTAATCACTGCTGTCAACTTCACCTCCAGCACTTTGTCTTTCATGGCTGATGTGTGGCATTATTAAGTTTTAAAATAGTCAGTGACATTCCCTTCATGTTCAGCTTGAGATCCTTAAATGTCTTGGTGTATGGGATTATAGCACAGCCAAATTAAAGTCAAACCTTGAGGCTGAGATCAATGAAGTCACTAACCATCTGGTTGATTCGTTAACACCAAACTCTCTGTCCACAGTGGCTTCCAACATTCCAGCATTAAATTTATCTAACATCTTTATTTTGTCACTAACCCCATCACTGACTTTGCAAGAATGGGCTTAGTTCCCAAAGGACTTTCATGATGATTTGCAACACAAACTTTGATATTTTAGGCAAAACAAAGAAAATATGCAATGATTGGACAGTGGTTTACTCTACAGTGGTAGGGTCAACAAAATTGGTGAAGCGTCCAGTAGGATACTAGCCATTTCCCAAACCTGTGCACATCATGCCTGTCATTTTTGTCAATGTCAATGTCAATTTATTTATATAGCAAATGTAAAACAACATAAGAATGCTGTGGCCAAAATGCTTTACAATAAAAGAAGAAAAAACATACAATTTACACAAATAACATAAATAGAAATAAAATAAATGAACATAAATAAAATACTGTAAATAATAAATAGAAGTAAGATTACATAATCACAATGAGGAAACCATCAGTATTACTGAAGGTCACGGAAAACAAGTGAATAGCAATGAGTCTTTAATCTTGTTTTGAACAGTTCAATTGTAGACAACTCCTTTATGTAATGAGGTAAAGAGTTCCACAGGCGAGGAGCAGCAGCTGCAAAAGCCCTGCCCCCCTTAGTTTTACACTTGGTACAAGGGACAACAAGAGACAACTGACCAGAAGATCTAAGCACTCTAGTTGGCTGGTGTAAAGCATACAGTTCAGATAAATAGGCAGGAGCAAACCCATGTAAAGATTTAAAAACTAGCAATAAGATTTTAAAATCAATTCGAAAACTGACAGGCATCCAGTGTAAAGAAGCTAATATTGGAGAAACAGAATCAGACTTTCTTGCCCCAACCAGAAAGCGAGCGGCAGCATTCTGGACCAACTGTAACCTGCATATCAGAGATTTGCTAATCTCAGAATACAGCGAGTTGCAGTAATCAAGGCGAGAGAAGATAAAAGCACAAGTAGCTTTCTCAAGATCCCTAGAAGACAAAAAAGGCTTGATCTTACCTAAAAGACAAAGCTGGAAAAAGCAACTCTCAACTACAAAATTAATCTGTTTCTCAAAAGAGAGGTTACTGTCAAAAATAACACCAGATTGCGGACTTGAGGTTTGCAAAAGACAAACAAAGAGCCGAGAAGTCCAAGACCAATTTGGGCTTTAGCTGATGGACCCACTATAAGCACCTCTGTTTTATTTGATTCAGATCGAGAAAATTATTAGCCATCCAGGATCTTAGTTCAAAAAGACAGCTGTGCAGTTGATTAATTGCAGAGTTGCAGATGGGAATAAAAACCTGTGTATCATCAGCATAGCAGTGAAAAGAAATGTTAAATTCCCAAAAAATAGCTCCAATAGGGTGAAAGTATATAGAGAATAAGATAGGACCCAAAATGGATCCCTGAGAAACACCACATTTAAGAGGAGCAGTAGACGAAAAAGAGGAATTTAAAGTCAATGAAAAGTGTCTACCAATTAGAAATGACCTGAACCAGTTAAGAGCTGCCCCTTTTAAGCCCAACAAGATGTTCAAGCAGCAACAGCAATATCTCATGGTCAATAGTATCAAAGGCAGCGGAAAGGTCAAGGAGGACAAGGACTGCAGCGCCACTTTCTCATCTTTTCCAATGCAAATTTTTATTAGAGACTGTGCCATTAAGAAATGTACAAGAAACTCACATTGACAATTTTGTGCATCAGGTGTGTTCTGTCATACTTCTGTCATATAGAGTACTTTAGCAACACAAATTGCTCACGTGAATGGTTAATAAGTAACTGTGTCACATTTAAGCACTACTAAGCTATCTGTAGTTTTTGTTTTTCTCTCCAGCAGGCCTATTGCAACACAGTATATATTTTCAAATAACCACTTCTTGCCAATATAACCATTGAAGATGTTTTCTTTCTATTGTCATTTCTTTTGTGGCTTGTAAAGCACTTTAAGCCACACTTCTGTTTTGAAAATACTATATAATTAAATTGTGTAAAACATCATTTCTGGTGTTTAGTCCTTTCTTATATGCTATGTTTAATATATGCTGCACTCAAAGTATTCAGACCATTCAGTTTCTGCACACTTCATTATGTTGCAGATTTGATTCTAAATGGATAAATTTGCCATTTGTGTTTATCAATGAACACTCAATAAGCCATAATGACAAAGTGAAAACACATTTTCAAAAGGATTTTAAATTTATTAAAAAATAAAAACTGAAATCTCTCATGTATAAAAATATTCTTACTCTTATTTCAGTACTTTGTTGAATCCCCTTTGGAAGCAATTACAGCTTCAAATCTCTGCAAGCTTTGCACACCTGAATTTGGGAACTTTATCCCATTTTTCTCAAGTTGCATTAGATTAGATGGGACACATCTGCAAACTGCCATCTTCAGTTCTCTCTAAAGGTGTTCTATGGAGTTTAAGTCTGGTCTTCAGCTGGGCCACTCAATCACAGTCAGAGATGTGTACCAAAGCCACTCCAAAATTGTCTTGGTATGCTTTGAGACTTTGTTGTGTTGAAAGGTATAATGTCGCCCCAGACTGAGATCATGTGCACTGTAAAGCAGGTTTTCTTCAAGGACCTTTCTTTATTTACTGTAGCTACATTCACCCTTCCATAAATTTTGACCAGTCTCCATGTCTTTGCCATTGTGAAGCACCCCCATTGAATGATGCTGCACTACCATTCTTCACTATAGGGATAGTATTATGTAAGTGATGAGCAGTATCTGGTCTTCACCAGATAGTGTTCGGAATTCTGCCAAAAGTTTTTTTTTTTATTTTATTTTATCAGACCAAAGAATCTTTATTCTCATGTTCACAGTTTGGCAAACATCTGCTCAAGAGCGGCTTCCATCTAGTTACTCTACCATTAACGCCTGATGGTTGGAGTACAGTTGAGATTGTTATCCTTCCAACATGTTCTCCTTCTCCTCCTATCTCAGCAGAGGACTACTGAAGAGTTAGAATGACCATTAGGTTCTTTGTCACCTCCTTGACCAAGACCCTTCTTACAGAGTTACTCAACTCAGATGGCCATCTGTAGGAAGAGTCTTGGTGGTTCCAAACCTCTTCTGTTTTACAATTATGGAGGCCACTGTTGTCTAGGAACACTCAAAGCTTCAGAAATGGTTAAATATCCTTGAACTGATCTACAGTGTTGTGCATGAACTAGTTCAAAAGAGCACGTTCATTGAACAAGCTCATTTTTCTAAGATCGGTGAACTTAACGTAATGTATTTGGAAGTGAAGAACTTGGATGTGAGCTAGTTCAGTTTTATGTGACATTCTGGATCTGGTTAAAGTCCAGATTAAACATTTTGCCTTACCCTGTAATTTAGGGGTGGAGTTGAATTCGAATACGGTACTCAGATAAGCACAAATAGTGGATTTTTATAATTATTTATTTCATAGGAATATTTTGCCATTTATTCATATTCAGAAAAAATTAAAATCAAATAATAATAATAATAATAGATTTTATTTATAACGCACTTTTCATTGACAAAATCTCAAAGTGCTACAACAAGAGCAATAACCACAAAGTTTAAAAGTTTAAAAGACTAGATTAAATTTACAATCTCAGCAGTTATATGCTTTCCTGAATAAAAAAGTCTTCAAATTTGCTATAAAAGTGTCCAGGTTTTGTGTAGTTCTCAGTTCAACAGGGAGCTGATTCCAGAGCTGTGGGGCAGCAGAGCAAAAAGCTCGACCCCCCATAGTACGGAGCTTAGTAAGGGGAGTCTGAAGCTGCATGCTGCCAGATGATCTAAGGATCCGATTGGAAGTTTGTAAGTGAAACAAATCTTGAAGGTAAGAAGGTGCCTGGCCATAGATACATTTATGGGTTAATAGAAGAATTTTGTACTCAATCCAGGAGGAAATAGGAAGCCAATGAAGTGATTTGAGGATGGGAGTAATATGTTCGAATTTCCTTACTCTTAGTAGGATTCTTGCAGCACTGTTTTGGATATGTTGAAGCTTTTGTATGTCCTTGGTATGAATACCCGCAAAAAGTCCATTGCAGTAGTCCAGCCTTAAGGAGATAAAGGTATGGACAAGTTTCTCTGCATCTGGGAAGGTTAAGAGGGGGAAGAGTTTGGAGATTTTTCGTAGATGGAAAAAAAATGATGGAAAATAGACACTGTCTGTGTCTGCCTACTTATGCTTAAGCTGCACCCCCTCTTACGCTTTTAGGAAAACATTGTACATAATGAGGCCACTTTATATTTTTCCCTGTTGGACATGAAATATGTGACGGAAATTTTGACCAGCAGCGTAATAGGTTAGTTCACCTACACGCTGGTTCCACAGTTACCATTTGTGTCAAACGGTTGGAAACAGAGAGGTAATTTATATGTATACTTGCATCTATTTAATTTCTTTTTTGACCAGGAGGGTATCAGCATATATGGTTATACGTGTTTGTTGCTGGATATAACTCAATAAAGTGTATTTAAATAAAAAAGACTTGATCATTATTGTATTTTATTCAAGAACACTGCAATAGCCTAAAATAAGGCATGCAAAATTGAAAAAAGTAAACTCATGGGTCATTTATTCTTACTCCTTAAAAAATACAAAATGAACTGAGCATGAACTAGTTGAAAACTGAAATGGTGAACTATGAATGTGAATTTATTCATTTTAATCTGTATGAACTGAACTTTGAGCTCATTCTTGTGAGGTGTGAACTTGCACAAACCTGCTGATCTATGTCTCATCACAACTTTATCATGGAGGTCTACAGAGAGTTCCTTGAACTTCTTGGAATACTTTTTGGTCCTGACATGCAGTGTGAACTGTGGGAGCTTATATACACTGGTACATGTGCAACTTACTAAAATTTTTCATTGCAAGAACACTCAACAAAAGATTTTTGAAAAACACCTGGACTTTTATAAGCAAAGGTATTTCATGTAATTCTCCAAGCAGGGCAAGATCGATTGGGTAGGTGGTGAAAAAAGCCCATATAGCCAAACTAGATGCACAATGCAAAATCTGTTAGATTCAATCTAAAACCATGGCTCCAAGTATTCATTTTTTGCAGTTGCTTTTAATAATTCAGTTGTTACAGCTAGTGTCTCACCCTTTTCTTGTTGTGGCTCCTATTTCTGAAGTAAGCCCTTAATTGTTATTAATAATGCTTCTGTTAATCTAGGAGTACTCATACAATTTGCACTATAGAGACAACACTATTAACTAGGCTTATGCAAAACTGATTTCTCATGCTTATGGAAAGAAAAGTTGCTTTAGAAATAATTAAGTAACAAGGAGGTTGCACTGCACTGAGGCAATTCTGCTTTTCCCATATGCATATAATGCTCAAACATATGTCAAGATTTTTTAAAATTTAATTCCTTCAAATTTAAATACATATTATAATTTTGTCTAATCAAGACAATTTCAGATAGTGAAAATAAAAAGTTTAAATTTAAAATGGCATTAACAACACAGAACTTAATATGAGACATTACATATTAAAATTACTTCCCACACAAATTTTCATTTGGCTTCAGCTTTGAAGATGTTAATTCAGTTCAACAAATAGATTCATAAATTTTTAAGGATTGCTTTGTCAAATCTAAACTTTGTTTAACAATGAAAGCTTTGTTCATTATGAGGTGTATGTCAGAATTTCCCAGAAAGAATAAGAACGGATTTGCCAAGAATAGTACATTTTTTATCCTATTAGTTCATCACTATACCAATTTATTTATTTATTTATTTATTTATTGCTACATTCTAGCCTTAAATGTATCATACTTAGCATATTATGAGGACTCTCTTTCACAGTTTTAGCTTTGTGTAAGATAATTATTATACATATTGGATAGTTTTAATTGCATTCTGTGAGAAATTGAGTGTTGCGCATATGGAATCCTGTTATAAAGGATACTAGTTTACCATCACTCTTCATGATTCAAAATTGCCATTTGTTTGTATACCAAAAACAGAAGAGTTTGAACCTTCACTCCCAACAGTTAAAGCATGATGACATTTGTTGAAAATATTTTCTAAAGTCAGGCTTTTTGATTCCATTGATTTTGATATGTTCTGCTCAGGAGGCTAAGCAGCCCTTAGCACTAACATTTGATAAACAAATTAAATACAAGTCTTGGACTATTTAATGGAAGTGGGCTAAAAGCTCATTACAGAATATTGTTAACAATAACAGTGTCATTGTTTATATTTCTAAATGAAAAATATAGACTGTGATGTACAGTACTTCTGGTAACCTCTAAAATGTTTCAAACATTTCAAAACAAAATTCTTAGAAAAGTGAAATGCAAAGCTTTTTAATTGGTATGAAGCAAATGCAAGACCACATGCACGAAAACAAAAACTGCTTTCAGATATGCTGAGTTTTACTTACACTTTGTTATAAAAGTTTATTCCAATTACAACATAATCCACTCTTTTCAGTTTATTCTGCTTACATTCTTCTGCATCACCATGATGAAGATCACTTTTTCCCATCCACTGTGGTTTTATCCATATAAGAGTTAATAACACTGGCAGGATATATGGTGTAACAACAAGGATGTGCCACTGAGCCTCCGAAACTCAAACAAAATTTTGCCCAACACAGACTTGGGTTCAAATAAATTATTTTTGTTAGTCACCACCATCTTTCAAGTGAACATTGTCAGTATCAACACAAGTACAGATTACGTGAATGTTCTTGTTCTTCTTCCACTCCTCCAGGTGAGTGTCTCCCACTGCCTCCTGACTCTGACTTCCCTGAGGTGAGGCAGCAGATTCTTTTTAAGCTGGACCCGGTAATACTTCCAATATCACAACACTGCCTGTTAAGAACACTTCTGGAACATGTGGAAATAATGGAGGTCCTTCCCAACAGTGCCGTCTAGCAGCATTCAAGGACCCTGACAGGGCTGTGCTTCAGCACTCCAAATCCCACTTGTGAAAGTCCAAACTGCAATCACTCATGAGGGATCCTTCCACCTGTCATAAGCAGGAATAAACGGCTCATGGGTTCTAGCTTCATCCAGTCCATCCAATGTTCTATTATGCCATCCTGGACAAGGGCTGCAAGGTGTCCCAGCAGTGTTGTGTCTCCAAATATTAAGTCCTTCTGGTACGGCCACCTAGCTGACAAGAGATCACCCTCCATCCCAGTCAGGATGCCTGCCCATCCTCTGTTGCACTTAAAATGGTTATATATACTTTGTGATCTGTATTCTGTCAATGTTTAGGACCTGGTCAGCATTACCTGAAACATTTTTAAAAAGCAGTATTTAAGTGTGGCATGCTCCATGAATTTTTGTTTTTTTTTTCTTACAACAGCAGATGAGAACTTAGGTTTACCTGGTATTGTCCAAGATGCTTTAAATATCAGTAAGTCAAATATCTGATCTGTATGTAATGAATTACAGAATGGATATAATTATGGTTATTAGTTTCAAAAATTTAGACAGTATATTTTTACCTAGCCATGTCCCAGATGATTTTATTGACAATCTAATTAATTATATTAACTCCAAGAACTCTTTTGAATAACTATTATAGTAATACTGTGCTATCCCACTTTATTTACCATGAGCTGACAAATGAAATTGTGTGCTCCATTACATCTTAACAATAAGAGAGTAATGGAAAAAATGTGAAGATTTCCTACTCAAAGTAAACAGCAAAAAAAAAAACTATAATAATAATAATTACAGCTTTTTAACAAATTTTGCCCTTTTGAACATGGGTGGTAGAATGGAAAGCAACTAAGAATACTCAATCTTAAGTTAATTAAGAGTTAATCTTAAGCACTAAGCATTTACTTGTCAACACTTAAAAATTGGTAACACATGTACTTCATGTACATCTCAACTGCCATAAATAATTATGATTGATCTCATGGTTCTGGTAAACTCAAATGAAAAAGAGTGCTCTATGTTTCAAAGCATCCAATAACCAACAATACCAAACAACAATTTGCTTAATTCTCTAAAGTTGTCAATGAATACATTTTTTTAAAATAAGTAAAAAAAAAATCTAGCTTTCTGTAATTCCATCAAGCTGGGAATGATGGAAATTTTAGAGGCCATGTGCAGCTTCTGGCATTTGAATTGATGTTATTGATGGAAACAACTGCCTCATTTCATATAGCATATTAATCTGGGATTTCCTTGTTAAAAGAAACAAAATGTTCACCATTTACTCTATGGCTTATTTCATTTTTTTCTTTTTTGCCTTTCACTTACTGCCCAGAATATTTTAGAGTAATGCCTGCTCTTTGGACCTTGCTCTTAGGATTTTAAGCCGTATAGTGTTTCACTTCCAGCTCAAAATTTCTAAAGACCTGGACGATATGTGATGGTTATGGGTAATTTACTTAATTGTAAAGTGATTTTGATAAATATCTATGCACCCAATGTGGATGATAGAGCTTTCATCCAAAACATATTTGCATCAATTCCTAACTTGAACACTCATAAAATTATAATGGCCGGAGACTTTAATTCTGTTTAAAATCCAGACCTGGATACATCTTCAGCTACAGGGGTGACAACATCTAACACTGCAAAAATAATTACACAGCTCTTAATTGATCATACCTAATCAGACCCATGGAGACGTCTAAATCCATACTTAAGAGTATATTCCTTCTTCTCACCAGTATATCATTGTTACTCAAGAACTAATTATATCTTTATAGATAACAATTTTTTGCCCACGATCTTGCAAATATGACGCTATTGTTATCTCCGACCATGCCCCTCTGATCATGATCACTATATCCCACACACTCATCTCGCAGCTGACATCTTAAGCCCCTGTCATTAGCTGATGAGAACTGTACAGAATTTATATCCAAGCAAACTGATTTTTTTAGAGACAAATGCATTTGCTGAGGTTTCTACAGAAATACTCTGGGAAACTCTGAAGGATTTGTTAAGAGGACAGATTATCTCATATAATTCCCACAAAAATAAATCGGAAACCAAGAAAGCATCACAGTTAATCATTGAAATTACCAGAATAGATCAAAAACATGCCAGGTCTCCAAATGAGGCATTTTTTTGAGGAAAAGACGGGCTTTGAAATCAGAACAGAACCTCTTGACAACAAAAGAAACAGAACAAATCAGTTTCGAATCATAACAGCAGTACTATGAACACAGAGAATAGGCTAACAAGACTTTAGCACAATAAAGCCATAAGTAGGAATGTTCAGTAATCACCAACACAGACAGAGTTAGAATCATTGGCAATGAAAATATAATGCACACATTTACAGACTACTAGAGTCCCTATATTCTACTCAGTTTAAAGGACACAAGACACAATTTAATGCGCTTGTTGATACATAACGGATACCACAGCTAGATACTCTAAGTGTAGAGGAATTGGATAAACCTCTGACATTATCAGAATTACTAGACTCTATAAACTCACTTCAGAGTGGGAAAGCAGCAGGTCATGATAGCTACCCTGCTTAATTTTGTAAAGATTTTTCAGTTAAGTTAACTTATTAGCAACATTTATAGAAGCCAGAGACAAAATAATTCTACCTCAAACATTTCGCCAAGCATTAATCACCATTTTTTCTAAGATAAATAAGGACTTATTATAATGTGCATCACACAAACCAATCTCACTTCTGAATAATGAGGTTAAGATAATCTCCAAAGCCCTAGTTAGAACGATTAAGAAAAGGCTCTCTTCAGTAATATCAAGACCAAACCGGATTTATTAAAGGTAGACATTTGGCTTCCAATCTTCAACGTCTATTTAAAGAAATAAATTTGCCCACGAAGTCTAACACAACGGAGATCATATTATCTTTGGAGGCAGAAAAAACATTTGATATGGTTGAATGGGAATACTTGTTCATCACTTGTTCAACTCTAAATGGGTACAGTTTGACCAAGTGTTGGAATATGTTCGTGTGGCTTGAAACTACATTTCACTTCGTCCAAGGCTGGTTTCTAAAAATTGACATTGACTCTGCATGACTCCAAAATAGATAGAAAATAATTCAATGGGCAATGTCATCTTATCTCATCTTCCAAAATAAATTCTTCTGGTGAGAGTCTCAATGTGGATAAATAATATTACATAAAATCACCTGACTGCAATTTGGCAAAAAAATGCTTTGGGTGGAGCTTTGAAAAAAGTAAATTCTTCAATAGACACACATTTCCACTGACCCATTATTTAGACAATATTTATATCTTTTAAAATTGGAGATTGTTCTCAAGCAGTAAAAAAGAACAATGCTGTGAGCAATCAGCAACTTCTTTTGTCTCATTCCCACCTTAAAGAAGACATTATATCATTTTTGCAGTTTACGTTTAATGCAGTGTTTTCTCTGTTCTAGTTAAAATGTTTCATTCATGTTTCATTCTGCTTAGTGCTTGGCTTCCTTTAAGCAGCATTGACTTCTTGGGTTAACAGTATAACAATTTATTAAAGCACTTTTCCAGTCAATTTCAGACTGCCAGAGAAAATTTGCAACAAATACAAAATGAAACAGGCTAAGCAGAATAGGAAGAAGAGACTGATAAGAGAACATTTGGGGCTACAAAGTACCAAGTTCACACTTGCTGTGACAATGTTGAAATTCATCAGCTTGTCACGTCACAGTGCGCACATGGTTTCTCTCTTACATTAAAAACATACTTAATTCTTAATTTTTCATTCTGTGAAACTCACTCTGTGACACACACATTCATTTATACCGGGTCAAGTGAGAGCTAGTAATTAACTTATAATGTATATGTTTGAAAAGCAGGGTGATAACAAAGCATTGCTCTAAGGTAGCAGTGTTAGCTATTGCACTACCATGCTATACAGAAAAATAACTGCAAAGCATTTTATATCAGTGTTACTTTAAATACCAGTAGAATGAATTAGTTTTTAAATATTTATTTTGTTAACATACACAATGTCAAACAGAAATACAAGAATGGCTTTTGCAATTGGCAGCACAATTGTTTATGGAAACCCTAGTTAAAAAATAGGTATATAATTCTTACCTGCAATATCTTCATAAGCATTTTCTTCTAAAGTGCCTTTTGAGCTGAGACGACTTTGAGTCTCAAGTGGGACTGTGCCATTCTCTGTTGGGGAGGAAGGATATGAGGACTGAAGACTGGAGGCATCCTCAAACTCTAGTGATTTCCTAATTAGCAAAATAAAGGAAAAATAAAGTAAACTGCTATGACTTCATAGTAGGTCATATTACTCCAACAAACAAGGAGTTAAGGTTTTGATTGCATTTTGGTGTCATTGTGCTTCAGCATCATTAGCTTGGAGAAATTATTTTCAATTTCTTTTGATTAAGAATACCATCTTCCATAAGGTCAACACACAAAACCCTAATTACATACATATCCGTCCACCTTAAAACCCACAGTACAGGGTTTTAGATGTTGAATATATAGCATAAATAATATATATAAATAAAAAACAGACAAAATATATATTCAAATGTCTTTACTAATAAACGTTTCTTAAAGTTTTGAAGTTTTTGTTGTATTTTCCTATGCCACATTTGGAAATTACATAAGAAAACAATAACAATTATAGCAGAATTCCATAAATGTATGACAATGAGTCCTCCATTGGAGACTAGACATCCACTCTAAAGTTCACCTAGTACCATGGCACAATACTGTAAATAAAATAAAATGGGAGGGACTTAACAACAGACAAATAAAATACCCCCTATAATTATTAAAAGACAACATTTATAGTGCCAGCAAACGCTGTAACAAGAGTTAATAAAATAACAAGTCTTTGGTCCTGATTTAAAAGGAGCCACTCTAATTAATGTAATGGATGACACACATGGACTGGCATCCCAAATGGGTTTGAACAAGGATCCTTACCTGGCCAGGAGGCCAATACAATCAAAGGACTTGGGGAAATGAGCACTGGTAGTTATTTTCTCCTCCAGTACACTAGGTAGCAGCATCCTTGTTTTTTTTTTTTTTTTTTTAATTTTACATGAAATGTTGTGAGATGTCGGCAATGCATTACGACTCAGCTAATTTAGTTAACAAAAGTATCTCCAAATTATTCCACTGGGAGCTACTGTACCACTTTGTATGTCATTTATGTGAAATTTCCCACTGGGTCACTCAATTCTCCCATATTTCTCATAGCAATAATTTCAGATTGTGGGAAGTTCCCAAAGTTCATTGCATTAATTAAAAATTGTCCACTTAAAGCTAAATGTTTAAAAAAAATTGTGGGACCCAACTCAATGCTGGGGTCTGATTTGTACATTATATGTATGCACAAAATGAGGCCAGAAATGTGCGCAGGCAACTTTTCAATGCAAAAGTCAGGATTTATAAATGAAAACTTGACAGGAGAGCTTGTGTGTATTTACGGTAACTCTGACACATCCATATGCAACACTTTAGAGTAAGTCAAAACAGCCAAATGATGACTCATACGTATAATAATTCATATCAATCAGCCATTATTATTATGAACATTGATGTGATAAACATATTAAACCTCAAATATGAAGAATGTTATTTATATGCTCTAATATAGTTTCCTTTTAATAGGGCCAATGCAGCATATTTGCACTGAACAACTTACTTGAGTTTTCTTCTGTTTATATCAGCTTTGTTTTGTCACTTCCCAGGATTAGAAACCAATGCAATCTCTTTTTCTCAATAATTCCATTAAGTAAAAATACAGGTGTGATTCACTCCCTGCATACAGAAAACTATAAATATTACATCCTACAGCCTATTCAAAGCCAAATTGTTTGCCATAACATGGTTTGTTTGGCACTACTTGATGGAGTATGCAAATGATCATATGTGAAGGAATTAAGCTTTTAGGGACTGGCAGGATTTTGTTGCCCATGATGATAACTGGCATATGAGCTGATTTAGGCTTCCAAGCACCTTTCTCTTGGAACTATGTACTAAATTGGACCTGGCATTAGAAACACAGGCTGTCCAAATTCAGGCATATCCAGGTTTCAACAATGTTTGGTTTTCTGGCAAAAGGCACATCTAGAGGGAACTTGCTGACAAGTTAGGAATATCTCAGCCAATCTTTAGCTTCATCATGCCTTCTGTGCTGGAAGTCATAACCCGATTGATGAGGCTGTCCATTCAGTTTGTGTATGGTGTGGGAGCACAGGTCAAAATAAAAACGCAATTTGCAACACTGTCCAGTCTTCCTAATGTAATAGACACAATTGACTACATTCATTCAGCAATAAGGGTATCTACACAGAATGAAGCTAATTTTGTTAACCATAAGCAATTACATTACATTATAAGCACATCTTTATGGCGGCGCGTGCGTCACGCGAGGCTCAGCGTCTCTTCAGATTTTGCAAAATAGCAGTGTTATTCCTGCTCATCTCGGGTCTGTTCGTTCAGAACAGCTTCGCTTTTACATCCTACACCCGAAAAGAGCTTTTGGATATTGATCTACACAACTCGGACTGTTTTATTAGCAACCTTCATCTCATCCCTGAGATAAGAAGAACACCCGACGCTTCGCAGGCTACCCGGCCGACCGGAAGTACTCGAAGACGGCGCAGAGACCGTAAACAAAGGCGGGGGAAACGCGGAGGGCTAACAGCTAAGCTAAGGCTAACACCACATCGGCTATCCTTACCTAGTATTTTCCTTGCTAATGTGCGGTCCCTGGCGAATAAAATGGACGAGTTGCGACTTTGGATCACCGACAATAGGAGAATACTGGACTGTAACATCATGATATTCACAGAAACATGGCTACACAGCGGTATACCTAACGATGCTATAGAGCTAGTCGGGCGCCACATTCTCCGGGCGGACAGAACAGCTGATGATTCCGGTAAGACAAGAGGCGGAGGATTGTGCATTTATATTAACAAGGCTTGGTGTACAAACTCTGTCATTGTTGGAAAACACTGTTCAGCTGACCTTGAGTATCTCATGGTTAAGTGTAGACCATTCTATCTGCCGAGGGAGTTCACCTCCACTATAATAACAGCTGTATATATCCCACCGGATGCTAATGCTAAGCTTGCTATGAAAGAACTCTATGCAGCCATTAGCAAACAACAAGCTGCTCACCCTGAGGCTGCATTTATTGTAGCAGGTGATTTCAACCACTCCAACCTAAAGACGGTGCTACCTAAATTTCACCAACATGTCTCCTGCCATACCAGAGGGGATAAAACCTTGGATCATGTTTACACTAACATTGTTGGAGCCTACATAGCTACACCCCTCCCCCACCTGGGACAGTCTGATCACCTTTCTTTGTTTCTCACCCCCAAATACTCATCACTTATCAACCGCGTGAGACCAACAGTGAAGACCATCAAAGTGTGGCCAGCGGGGGTTGACTCTACACTCCAGGACAGGTTTAAGGACACAGACTGGAGCATGTTTGCCTCTCAGGCCACCTTCGACTCACAAATAAACATTGACTACTACACACACTCAGTACTGGAACACATCAGCACCACAATTGACAGTGTTACCACAGAGAAGCGGATCACAACATACCCGAATCAGAAACCATGGATGAACAGGGAAGTGCGGCTTCTGCTAAAGGCACGTAACAATGCCTTCAGATCAGGTGACACACAGGCCTACAGTACTTCCAGGGCAGAACTGAAGAGGGGCATCAACAAGGCCAAGCTTAGCTACAAACTGAAGGTGGAGGGGCACTTTGTCAACTCTGACCCCCGACGTATGTGGCTGGGCATCCAGGCCATTTCTGAGTATAAGTGCGGCACTTCCACACAGACAGCCATGGATATGTCCTTCCTCAATGAGCTGAACGACTTCTACGCTCGCTTTGACAAGGACAACAAGGAAAAGTCCACCATAACCCTACCCTCTGATGACTGCCATACCATCACACTCACCCACACGGAGGTTCATAACGCACTAAGCCGCATCAATGCTCATAAGGCTGCTGGCCCTGATGGCATCCCTGGACGTGTCCTTAGAGCATGTGCTGAACAGCTGGCAGGGGTCTTCATGGATATTTTCAACCTGTCCCTTGCCCAGGCAGCAGTGCCAGCATGCTTCAAAGCCACCTCCATAGTGCCAGTGCCGAAACACTCATCACCAATGTGCCTGAATGACTACTGCCCTGTAGCACTCACGCCCATAGCTATGAAGTGCTTTGAGCGACTGGTACTGGCACACCTCAAGACATGCCTGCCCCCCACACTGGATCCTCACCAATTTGCCTACCGTAACAATAGGAGTACAGAGGATGCGGTATCCACAGCGCTCCACGGTGTACTCTCACACCTGGACAATAAGAACACCTATGCAAGATTGCTGTTTGTTGACTTCAGCTCAGCATTTAATACAGTCATCACTTCCAAGTTGATCACTAAACTTGTGGATCTTGGTATCAATAATTCTATCTGTAATTGGATCATGGACTTCCTGACAAACAGACCCCAGCATGTCAGGTCTGGCCATAACTGCTCTACCACCATTACACTCAACACTGGCGTTCCACAGGGCTGCGTGTTGAGCCCGTTCCTCTACTCCCTTTTCACTCATGACTGCAGGCCCATGTATGGATCCAATTCCATCATCAAGTTTGCAGACGATACCACGGTGATCGGTCTCATCAGTGATAACGATGAGTCTAATTACAGGGAGGAGGTAAAACACTTAGCTGCGTGGTGCGCTGAAAATAACCTGCTCCTGAATACCACCAAAACCAAGGAGCTCATTGTGGACTTCAGGAAGAAGAAGGGAGACACCCACCACCCCATTCACATCAATGGCATGGCTGTCGAACGGGTTTCCAGCTTTAAATTCCTGGGGATACATATCTCGGAGAACCTGTCATGGACAAACAACACCTCCAGCCTGGTCAAGAAGGCCCATCAGCGCCTCTTCTTCTTGAGGATACTGAAGAAGAGCCAACTATCTGCTGTCATACTGGGCAACTTCTACCACTGTGCGATAGAGAGCATCCTGACTAACTGTATTACAGCCTGGTATGGGAATTGCTCTGTTGCTGACCGCAAGGCACTACAGCGGGTGGTGAAAACCGCACAACGCATCATAGGAACTCCACTTCCGGTCATTGAGGATGTTCACAAGAAGAGATGTTTATGCCGAGCTCGTTGCATTCTTAAGGACTCCTCTCATCCAGCCAACAAACTCTTCCAGCTCCTCCCCTCCAGAAGGCGCTACAGGAGCCTTCCGACTAAAACCAGCAGGTTTAGGAACAGCTTCTTCCCCACAGCGGTCACACTTCTGAACTCAGTCCCCCGTTGAACCTTCACATCCACACACTTAATCCTCTACAATACTCCTCCTCCCTTCCTTGTACATATCTGTACATACCTGTGCACACACAGCACACCTGTACATTGTACATCATATATCATATATTGTATATCTGTATATATTACAATACTCATAGTATTATAGCACATACATATCACATCTGTATATTGTACATCTGTGTATATATATAATAGTACTTATATTATTACTGCACATACATAACACACCTGTATGTTGTACATCTGTATGTATATATATATATATATATATATATATATATATATATATATATATAGTACTTATAGTATTATAGTACATACAAATACATGTATAGGTACATAAATGTATATTGTAAAATATGTATATTTGCCATCCGCATTTAGAACATTTGTATATCTATCTATATATATCTATATATCTATTCCCATCTTCACTGTGCTTTTAACTGTACATATCGTATTTAACTGTATATATCGCATTTAACTGTAAATATCATTGTACATAATATGCACATATTATATTTATTGTACTTCTGCTCTTTGCACTTCTGATTAGATGCTAAACTGAATTTCGTTGCCCTGTATTTATACATGTGTAATGACAATAAAGTGAATCTAATCTAATCTAATCTAATCTAATCTAAAGTCATCTGTGAATCCAAGATGAGACTGACAAATTTATTGATTCATCTGGCATAATGCCATATAAAAAAAGGCATCTCCAAATACTGATGTCATTCACAAATAAAAATCAAAAAGCATGCTTTTTCCACCTCCCAGTTTACTCATACTCTGCCAGTGACAAACGTTCTGTTTCTTTGTGTAGATAGGCCTTTTTTATTTCAGGCATGGTGCAGCTGGTAGAGCTCACAGCATTCATGGCACCAGTCACATGTTGCCATTCAATATAACTGGCTTGTTGGTAACACCCAAGCTTATGTCACCAAATAACAGTTCTATGTATTTCTCAAACTGTTTAAAGTTTTTTTACTTTTCCTTTTTCTTCTCTGTTGTGAATAAGTGTTGGTTTAGTGGTTTAATGTTTTGTTATCTGGTAATGATAATTTTCCATGTTACAGTTCGATTCCCTGTCTTAGTGTTTTGTCTGTAGTTAAATTATTGTGCTCATGTTAACTCTTGTTTGACTATGGTAATGATCAAGCCCTCAGGTTTTTAGTAGCAATCTACAGTCTATTTAGAAAACTTTTTCTTCTAGTTTCTGTCTTGAAAACCAGACACATCACCCGGGCCCTCATTTATAAAGCTTGCATACACACAAAAAGTACTTGAAATATTCATACTCAAATTCCCACGTATCTAAAGCAGAAACATTTTCCATGTTTTACTAATAATGAAGAGAAGTGTATAATGTGTGAAGACTTAGTCCAAATATCAAATAAACACATGCACTTTTATTCAAGAATATAACCAAAGAAATAAAAAAGCATTTGATTTATATGTGGCTGTCAATGAAGTAAAAACTCAAGCTCAAATGTCAATCGACAGGGAGCTTACACGTATTCTTGAATGGTGCAGGGGTATGAACTGCTGCCTTATAACCTGAAGGTCATGGGTTTGAGACCAGGCGCTTCACTTTTTATGTAGTGAGCTGCTATTATTATTATTTCTACAATATAAGAAAAACAGACATTGATTTGAGTCTGTAACACCCAGTGTAAATTTTGGCTACTTGTAAAAGTTAGAGCTTGTTTTTTAATATTCAGTTTTATTCTCTCAGTGAAGTTCACATGGTACAACGAACTTGCCTCTCCCTCTCTGAGTTGATACTGTTTATCTCCATTCTTTTCACAAGAGCAGTGGTACTGTGGTTGATACCTGCTCAGAATTATTTGTTGTACCAACAATCAAAGATACAATGTCCCGTGACCTCTATCAGACTGGACAAAGGCAGAACCGTAGCAATAGACAGCTTCTTCACAGTGCTTTTGCCGGCTAACAGACGGCTGCAGCACAACGCAACTCTGCTTGGCACCATAAGTAAAATGGGATTTCCACCTGCAGCTAAAGTCACTTCAGTATGCGAGCAATTTGCCACGCTAGTGTTTAGATCTGACAGCGCCGTGCTGACAGGGTAAAATTGAGATGCATGTCATGAACATACAGTTATAATTGATATGATGTATTTAAATATCACACTTTTCATTTAGCAATTGCTTGCCAAGTAACATAAATCTAGTTTCAGAGGATAAAGAAAACTAACAGAAAAACAAACTGTTATACTTCCCTGTACTCTGTACTAAATTATGGTAAATTCATGTGGGGTCATTTTATAAGTACAATGTTATAAATAATTGTGTTATTCTTTAAACATCCAGCGTAGAAGTATTGGGAAAACAGTTATGTTTTTTTTTGTTTAATAGTCTATAAATTATAATTCTCCAGAAGCCTGTGTTTATAACTTTCCATCCCTCTGCTTGGAACATACTGTATTAAAATGAGAAAAAGAAATATGGAACCAAAAGCATTCCACACTTTATAGGTTTGTACAATAAATGTTGGCTTCCCCTCAGAAAGGGTTATATTTTAAATCAAAGCATTATTTTAAACAGAATTTATATTGCACTATTTTAACTATCATAAAATGACGTCAGTTTTACAAATTTCAAACTATTTTAAAATTATAATTCAAATTTTAGACTGTGACATTCTTAATCAAAAATGAGGAACTAAAACAAAAGCAGTTTGGTAACTGGAGAGCATCCCCTACTTTTACATCAGTTGTATTGCCTGAAGACAAATTCATAGCATCCATACATCTCTAAACAACAAAACTGCTATTTTTAATTTAATATTTGAAAATGTACCAATGAGAAAATGTATTAAATATGTACACTTTTAAGTATTAACATAGAAAATTGTGCTCTATATTTTTCTATGCCCTTGTCACTGCAGGTGAATACATGAGTTCCATCCTTTATTGCTTATCAGCAGTGATCTGGGCTGCCCTATTGTGCTTTTTCCTTCTGTGCCCCTAATGCACCTCTAAGAATGAGAAACATTTCTTTTTTTAATATGTAAAGGTCTTTGAATCCGATCTTTTCACCAAACATGTTTATTTTTAGTTATTGAAATGTTAAAAGAATAAATGATTAGGTCTTTCATATTTAACTAAATTAATTAATCAATTTAGAACTCTTAACTGCATTTTTAGCAGAACTAATACAACCTATGATGCTTTTATCTGAAGCATTGTTCTCCAGGGTGCAAACTGGGGCTTCAGCAGCCTGCACATGGTATACAACCTGGACAAAGCACAGTACTCCTCAAAGCTGACTTCTGATAAAACTGATGTGTGCACTTGTCAGTGTTATGGTGGAAGCACAGAAATATTGTGCTTTTGGTCTGTCTGGAGTGTATCTCACTGATGCAAACCTGCAGAAGACAAAGCAAATTCAAAAATGCATTCTTATTCAAACACAAAACTGTAGACACAGAGAATAATGTACCAAGTAGTTTGGTAGATAGTAGTACTTTCAAGGCCTACAAAACTTGACTCAATGTTGTTTTGGAGAAATTAGGTGAATAGGGTCAACAATCTTTGTTAATAATAATAATAATACATTTTATTTATATAGCACCTTTCCCATGCTGAAGGCACTTAAAACAAAATGGTACAGTTTCTACACAGAACAATAAAAATAAACACAGGATATAAAAAAGCATTAAATAGAAGTATAAAACTAAATTCAATACTAAAAGAAATGCATGAACAAATCACATAATTTATGATATAACATATGCATAAATTACCCTGAGCATCTGGAGATACAGGTAAACTGAAAGAAGGGGCAGAGAGTTGGGGTAAGGTAAAAGCCTTCCTGAACCGATGAGTTTTAAGTTGTTTTTTTTTTTTAATCAGCTGATTTAATTCATTTCAGGAGGTCATTCCAAAGTCTGGGTGTTATACAGCTGAAGGCCCTGTCACTCATAAAGAGCAGGTTAGTGTGGAGCTCAACAAAATTGCCAGAATTAGCCTTAGAAAATGCCCACTAGCCTTTGGAAATCAGACAAACAGAAGTTGCCTTATGCAGTCACAGAGATGAATATCACAAAAACTATAGTCACCATTAATTGATATGTACTTTGGGCTCCTAACAGGTATACCTGAGGATGTAAAGCTGGTGGTCCCGCAGACTACCATATGTAGCCTATATAAAATACAATAAGCTGTAGTAGATACTGTATAAACTATACAGTTAGTCCACCTTTGGTTGCTTTAACTTCTGTTACTTGAATTAACAAATTTATCAAAACTATGCACTCAGATAATGGAACAAACTTGGTTGGATCTGTAAAAGAACTATGTGAAACAGTTAAAAACTGTGATCAAGAGAAAATAATGATTGCTATGTTTTCCAAAGAGAACAGATGCAGTACAATATTTCTGGAATCAACTACAAGTTTTAAGCTGCAATGACATCCATAACTTGTGGCACGAGTAAGAGCTAACGTGAGGTCAGTCGTACACAGTAATATTTCCTTTCAGATTGTTTACAAAATCATAAGATTAACAGTAAGTTAATGACAAAATTCCTAGCTAGAGGTAATGCTTTTAATTTAGTTCAAATCATTTAGGTTTTTTTTTCCCTAGAGGGAAATTTGGTTTGTCAGCAGGTTCTTACAGGGTGAGTTTGAGACAGAGCTATTAGGAGAGGCTGATAAAATGATTACAATCTAAAACACTAATACAAGACAATGAGAATACAGCAAATGTAGAACTGAAGAAAATGAGGCGAAACAAAAGGCCCATCATGAAGCCCTGCTCCATTTGCTCTCCTAAAAAAGTGGACTTTTTTTAGTGTCATTAAGAATCCACAGCAAATAACAAACACTGAGGAAGGAAGTAGAGAAATAAATTAAACTAGATCAAGATAAAAGCTGAATACCCCTAAAGAGCTTGGCTAAGCATGCCATTGATGCAGATGAGCTCAATTAATTAATAACCAGCTGTTTTACCTAGTTTCACCCTGGAAATCCTCTAAAACAATAGTGATAAGCCTGTCATTATACTTTGATCATTGTTTTTCACCAAAACATGTCATTTGAAAATGCACTGTTATATTTTCTTACAGCACTGAGTAAATATTAGGTGTATAGATGTAAACCAAATACTAAACTTTTAATAGGCTCTGATAAGTCTTCATTTGACTTTTCCACTTTTGCAACACATCCCAGGTGGTTCACCACTTCATTTGAATACACAACAATATGGCCATTTAACATTCATGGACCCTATAAAAATGTATTTATTAGATTTATGATCAATATGTGAATTATAATCACATATTATAATATACTAGCAGGAGTACCCGGCGTTGCCCGGGAATCTATAACCGGTGAATTTCCCAAATGAAAGAAACAGAACATAGAAATAGAACAAACAGTTTTCTGATTCACATTTCATTGTAAGTTTGTCCACTCTGGATTCTGTCTGCTGTGGCGTTTCAGATGCCTTTGAAATAGACTTTCTTCTGGTATCTGAAATGGACCTTCCAATTCTACATGTTTTTTTTAGTGGCATGGGTATATTAGCGAAAAGCAGGACAATTATAATGTGTTACATGGTATTACGTACGGAATAAGCACCACAATGAGATGAATTTACCTTATTTACAATACGTCAGAAAGCGAACAAATAGCACCAGTCAGTCAGAAAGAGCAACACTGAAATCGTACTGTGAGTGGGAAAGCAAGCAAATAGCACCATAAATACGGAAAGCCAGTGAGAAAGAGTAGCACTGAAACTGTACTGGGAAAAATGGCGGGGAGGGGTGCTCTGTTTCTAAGGAGCGTCTGTGTTGAACCGTGCTGCCATCTAACGGACGTTGGCGATGGTAACTACAGAGAGAAGTGACATACAACCGCTGCTGTGTGTGGGGAAAATGGCGGGGGAAGGATGCTGTCTTTTTAAGGTGAGTCTCTGTTCAAACGTGCTGCCATATAACAGACATTAGTGAATGAAGTACAGCACTATCAGTGCGTTTGGGGGTGTGACCCGCGGAAATGCTGGTGTGTCAGCCAGTCACACGCACTGGGTCGTTCACGTTTTACATCCATATGGCAGTTACCCTTCACCCGATCAAAGCAGTCGGTCTTGTCATACTTGGACACTTCCGCCATCTCTTGGCAATTTAAAGAAACATGCATAAAGAGTGACGCACAGGAACCAAAGGTGCCGCTAGATGGTGTCGCCGTGAACGTCTGTTGCAACGTGCGGCCATCTTGTTGATGATAAGCACGGGAAAGTGTGCCAAACATTGTGTCGGTGTAAAGGTGCCCTGCCATTCACCACGATCATTTTTCCCAACCAAACATACCCCATGACCTCCTCCTGGTCACAAAGGAGCCCCATCCCCAAATTGGTGGCGATTGGACGCCCAGTGAAGATTTGTATGGCGGACAAACATACATACATACGCACATACATCGACTCTGCTTTATATATTAGAAGATATACAGTAGTGCTTTACATACCCTGGCAGAATCTGTGAAATATTGGCCATTGTTTGGAAAAATATAAGTAATCATGCAGAAAGCTTTCCTTTTAATTAGAGAGTGTGTTCAGGCAAGTCAATTTATTATCACATAATTGTGGCTGCCCTTTTTAAATCATAAAAGATTAAAGATAACTGAAATCATCCAAATGGGCCTAATCAAACTTTTACATACCCTTGAATGGTGGGGCTGATAATATAAACAAAGGTTCAAATGAAGGTTAGTTAAGGGAGAGTGTCTATACCTGTAACCTCTTGGATTGTAATCAGTGTCTGTGCATAAATAGTCAATTTAAATTCATGCAGAGCTGCACTGACTTTGCTGAATATCAATCCATGGGGAAAGCAAAAGAACCTGCAAGATAAGGTTATTGATGTGTATAAATCAGTAAAAGGATATATAAAGATATCCAGATATCTGAAAATGCCTGTCAGTAGTGTTCAGACTCTGACAGAAAAAAGTGGAAAGTTAGGGATTCTGTTGTTATCAACTAATGGTCAGGCAGACCAATCAAGATTTCAGCCACAACTGCCAGGATCATTTGTTGAGCTGCCAAGAAAAGCCCAAAATCCATTTCAGCTGCGATACAGGCTTCTTTGCAAATTAGTGCCGTTGTTGTTTAAGATGCACAATAAGTAGGTAAACAAAAATGGGCTGCACGGTCGAGTTACAAGAAAAATTCTTTACTAGTTACAAAATTCTTTACTGTGCCGACACTATAAAAAAGCCCATGTACAATACGCCAAAGAGCATCTAGACAAGCTTCAAAGCTTCTAAAACAAAGTCTTTTGGAGAGATGAGACCGAAATTGAACTTTATGGTCACAAACATAAACACTATGTTTGGAAAGGATGCAACAAAGCCCATGACAAAAAGCACACCATCCCTACTGTGAAGCATTGTACTGAATCTATGATTTTCTGGAAGGGTGTGAGCTACAGTGCATCCGGAAAGTATTCACAGCACATCACATTTTCCACATTTTGTTTTGTTACAGCCTTATTCCAAAATGGATTAAATTCCTTTTTTTCCTTAGACTTCTACACACAACACCCCATAATGACAACGTGAAAAAAGTTTACTTGAGGTTTTTTGCAAATTTATTAAATGTATATACAGTAATTAATCGCATCTAACATTAAAATGTGTAATTATGAAATTAATACATAAATCATGAAGTAAAAACAGATGGAATCACAAAATTAATGTAGAATCAACACAAAGGAATTTAAAAAAATAATGGCATAGTTTAAATTTAAACAATGACTTGAAACCTGAACTTTTAACAAAATACTACTTGAACAAGTAAAGCCTGAATTTGAATGCCTTCCTAAATAGCAGGTTGAAAAGAAGGCAAAAAGAAAATAAGGCCAATGTATTAATTATCAAATTGGCACAGTGTATGAGATAACGACTTGTTAAAGTAAAAATTAAATGATCGAAACAACTGTTGACTTTGAATGCACTGCTGATGACTGATTTAATTGTTCATCACCATCAACAACTTGATAATTATACTCTACACAAGTGTTTTTTAACTAGTGCGCCATGGAAATAACAGTGTAATGCCCCTGGTTCTTGAAATGAGAGGGAAACGCTACTCAGGTGCTCAAAACCAGTATAAGGAGGATGGGACTACCTGTGGAAACTGACACAAAAGCATCTCTGTGATTGCCTTAGCTTTAATTGCACTCAGATTTGTCTAATCCCTCTATACTGCCTTCCTTTTCAGTGTTAGGGCCCAGAAGCATGCCACTATTTCACTCTTGCACCCCCTTGCAGGTCGTGCATACCATACTGCTCCTTCTCATCTACAGCCATGTTGCAGCTGCCCCGTATGACTCCTACACTTCGTCACCAACACTGAGAAAAGGAGCTTCCATTCCAGCACTGTCCACTTTCAAACCTGTCTCTTGTGCTCCTTCCACTTTTTTTCCTGGAACTTCTTACTTTCACTCAGATGTTTCATTTGTATAAAGCACTGCGCCTTCTAAAAGCACTGAGCTCAGTAGCTGTCCAGCCAGATATCTCTTAGCATCTCCAGCCTGATCATTACAGTATTATTGTTTTGTAATGTTAAAAAAACATGAAAATGATACCATGCACATTATAGCACATATTAAACAAGGATGTGATAAAGATTTCAGTGCTTTACCTTGAAATTTTCTGGCTTTGTTTATGACTACTATAACCCAGGGATTTCTTGGGAGCCTACCAAGTCAAGTTTCTCGGGAGTCTTTATATGTCTCTGTTCATACATCATACATCTCTAGAACTGACACATATGTAAGTAAGAATCTTGTAAAGAATTGCCTGGACTATGCTCAGTCCTTTTCTCTACCGATTCCTTTACAGTAAGTGTTTAGAAAGGCCTGTTTTAAGGATTATCACAACAGGCAGAAACAACAGCTGAAAGAAAACATTGTTTACATAAAAAGGTCAGGAGATGGTGAGAAAAACAAAGTCAAAATGGACAGAGGTACAAAGCCAGAAAGTTGGAATCAAAATGCCATTACCCAAAGTACTAACCAGTGTCATATCTCAACAAACATGTAAAACCTTCAAACACTTGTATTTTGATATTTTTGTTATCATAACCCACTGCAGTCACATAGTATGAACTTCCAGATGTCACACATTAACTACGAGGCTTGTTTCTAACTACAACAATACACAAAATGATGGTGTCAAAGATGGCATCTTGATAAATAAGCAAAATAAAATTAAAATTCAATCTCATAAAAAGGAAAAATAATGCCTTAAACTGGGCCCAGAAATTAAAACAACACATGGAACAAAAACATCATTTCCTACCCATGAATAAATAAAATTTGGGCCTGCTCCTGCATCTTCTTGATAGGACTACAATTTTCGGAGGAGTTTTTCAAAAGCATCAAAACACTAAGCACACTGTAAACTTTATCATAAGAGAGATCATTAGTTTATGCATTCATTTATTTTTCCCAAAACTAATCACAACTAAGCTGGCACATTAAACACTTTGCAATCAACATGCTCCCTGTCCCATTCTTTAATCAATGAGTGCTTTTTAAACTTGGCTATCTCTTGTGCCAGCTGCAGTGATAGACAACAGCTGCCAGACCAAGAACATTAAATTCACATAATGATAGTTCTCTGAACCTTGAAAGTACTAAGATTTAAGAATTATTATTGAGTTTAAGATTAAAAGAAGAAAGAAACATTTTAAATGAACTGCTGTCACTTGAAAATGAGCAAGACTGGTGAAAAAAGAATAGAAAAGTTGTAGTAACAATAGGTGAAGAGTCTAATAATTAGATAGGACAATAGGAAGGACACTACCTGGAGACAAGGAGATGTGGTGGAACAGAGAGGTGCAGTATGTGATAAAGGACAAGAATAAAGGAAAGAAGATATGGTAACAATCAAGGAGGGAAGACAGATAAATGTCAACCCAGACCAGCAAGGATGCAAAGAGGGTAGTGGAAAGAGCCAGGGCACAGTCTTTGTTGGAGGTGTATGAAAAACTGTAGACAAAAAAGTAACAGAGAAGATTTATTTTTAGAATAAAGAACACTATGAATAAGGCAGGAAATGATTTTAGTCAGACAAAGCAAATGAAAAATGAGACAGGTGTGGTCTTGAGTAAACATGACAAGATCAAGAAAAAGGTGGAAGGAGTACTTTGAAAAGCTGTTGAATGAAAAAATCCAAAATCCAAATCTTTTGAATTAAGTTCTAGTATCAAGAATAAGGAAGGGGCCATTAAAGGAGGCACTGGAAAGTCTACAGGACAAAATACTACTAGGAAGTCTGGAAGAGTTTAGGGGAACCTGCTGAAGATGACACTTTTCACCCCACTCGCCAACCCACTGACTGAACTAGAGCGACATCATAATGACCTCCACTCTCTGACACTGGCAGTGGCAGAACATACTATAGGGCAGCTTAAAGGCCAATGGCGCTGCCTGGTTAAGACTGGTGGAGTGCTGCTCTATAGTCTACAGAAAGTGTGTAGAGTGCTGCATAATGTGCCACACAATAATAGCTTGCCTATACCTGAAGAGATGTGGTATGATTAACCTGACCCTGATCTACCAAATGATCAGCCAAATCGAACGTTACAACTTCGTTTGAATGTAATAAGCAGTATGTAAAAACAGCAGCATTTATTTTTTAACCAATTCATTTAATTTGTGGTCAACATCACATAGTACAGCATTTATATTCCTTAAATTCTTTCTCCAATTCTCTCACAGCATCCACTATTGCATTTTGTGACTCCAGAACAGCATCCATCGGCACTCAGCCAGACGGTCACCTGGTGGTTTTGGAGGCAGGGGTGTGTGCACAGCCAGCGCTCAAAGATGGGCTTGGGACAGCACCACCATCACTACCTGTAGTCACGTCCCCAGCATGGTGGTCACCTTTTGTAATATTTTCTGAAACAGAATAAACAGTAATACTGCATCTGCTGCCTGCTTGTTTTCTTATTAAACTTGCAAATTATTTACACAAGTTTGGATAATGGTAAGCAAAAAAAAAAACCCTCACCTGCTTGTAAAATGCCATTTATAAGTGTCTTGCCAATAATTGCAGCAGCTCGTTGCTCAAAGTTCATATAAGAAAGCTCATAGAAAAGCATAAAAAACAGAGAGCATTGCAAATGCTGTTTATTGAATTGGAGAAGGTTTTTGATAGCGTGCCATTTCTAGTTGTCTGGAGATGCATGAGAGAGAAAGAAGTACAAGAAAAGCATTTGAAAACTGTGGCCACAATATGTACAAATGAGTGAGATTTCAGGTTGGAAGCAGTGATTGGGGTAACAGACAATTCCCAGTTATAGCAGGTCAGTACCAACACCAATAGTTGTTGTCTTTATGGTGTGTATCCATCAATGTTTTTGCATTAATCTTAGAAACAATAGGAGTCCAGTTTTGTGCTTGTTTATATGCTTTGTCTAATATGGTTATTAAATTATGATGCCATGTTTAGTTCATATTACTTTTTACAACTGCATTTTATCCTACTACTGTATTTAGAAAACAAAACTACATTGACAATATATAATAAACTGTAGTATTAACAAAATTAATGAACTCATATAATATTGTTACGACCAGCATAATAAGCAAATACAACTCAGGGGTACTGGAGTTTTCTACATTTTACTTAGAGTCTTTGTACCATAACAATCAGTGCCCTGTTTTATACTCTGTTATCTGGGTTACGGAGCACACCTCCAAAACAATAAAGAAAAGCTTTCCCTACCAATCAGTTTATCTCCTGCCACTTGCATTCTATTTTTCTCTATACTGCAAACACTCCTGCTTATTGTCTCCTGACTTCCTACTTAAAACTTCCTTCCGCCACACCTTTCATTTTCTCCTAACTTCTCCTGTAACTCATCTCCTAAGAGGCGTATTAGACCCTTAAAGAACAGAAGCCCTTCACCCAGTCCCATCACTGTTAGCATTAATTCTGCTCCCGCACAGTGCATCACAAGCTGCCTGCGCATCACAAAATATTAACAAAACATAATATAACAGAATTAAAAAAAAATGACAATACAGAAGAACACTAATAAAGAATAACATTGCCATCAGTGGTTTCCATTTTCTATAAGTTTTTCAATTCTATCAGCATCACACTTTATATCGTTCACTGTTGTTCTTCCTACTCCATAAATTAAAGCAATACTTGAAGCACTTTCACCTTTTCATAAATGTTTAATAATTTCAGTTTTTCGAGAAAATTCCAGTACCACATGCATATGTTTATCGACCATAACAATGTATAGTAGAATAATTATAACAAAAGAGAAAAGCTACAAAATGCTATTAAAACTGAAGGTATGTTATACTGACGCTGTGGTGCTGAGGAAGAATACTAGGTGCTAGCACAAGGGGGAGTTGTTCTAATTTACAAAGCTCACAGCGTACTCCATTGCAGTAGTAGTACAATAATAAATAGGTGCTGGCATGTTTAATGGTTTTTTTTTTTTTTTTAGCCCTGATGGTTAACAGACACCGATAGTTAACTGAGTGACGGATAATTGAGGTTTTACTGTACTTTGTTTACACTGTCCCAAAGTTGCTTACAAAAAGGCATCGCAAGTCAATTCAAAACCAATGGACTGACATCTATCTATCTATTTTTTAAACGTTCAGGCTCAAAGAAAAGCTCACCTAATAATACAGTATGTCATATATGGTCAAATGACCTTCCTCCTTTGTCTTGTAACCTTTAGAACAGAACCACAATGCTAACTTGGGCAAACCTGCAGCAAGAAATTTCTATTCCATCCATGCTCTCTGTATTTGTAGCTCTAGACCAGAGCTACAGATAATTAGGTACAAGTTGAAACAAAAAATATAAGAAGGAAATATCTACATATATGGATTACCTGTTCTGCCCCTTCCTGGGGAAGCTACCATCCTTTTTCTGTCTCCGTGTTACAGGAGGAGCAGGAGTGGAGGGGAGTGGGGGAGGAGAAACAGTCAGTTGGGTGGGAGGTATTCCATTATTTGGCATTTCCTTGTGGCAGTGGTCAGCTTCATATTCAAATGTGCGTTTAGGCTTTGGAACAGGGTTGACCTCAGTATTACTTGGATTTCCCAGAAGCAAATCAGGACTACAAGATCTTCCAGAGCACATACTGAATCTTTGCTTTATTTTTGTTATTTTCTCTGATCCAGGTGATGAATCTGGCTCAGTTATCACAGAACTGATACTGCTCCTTTTGCTGGTGGAAATGCTTTCAGAATCCTCAGGGGTCCCTATAGTGAAAGATTTCTTATTTACTTTATCTGTGCCATAGCAGCTGCTTGGAAACTGAGGGGGAGCACTAGTGGGGCTTTCCTTCAGGGCCTGCTCAATTTTTTGTATCCTGTTTAGCACAGCTGATGCCCCTTTTCTTGGGCTTGAGCGATGAAAAGTGTTAGGCATGTCACTCTTGCTCAATCTCTTTTCAAACCTAGAGGGGGTTTCTTTGTCTAGAGACTCCTCCTCCTCTGTCTCTGGGTAGGAGCACTCAGAGAAGGTTCTGCTCATTCTCCTAACCCCTTTGAAGTCAAAAGTCTTTTCACTGCATGGAGATGACAGCAAGCTTGGGCACCCCTCACTGCCCACTCTTTCTCCAAGTGGTCTCTTGTCTAAGCAGAGACTCATCTTACAAGGTGCTACATTCCTGCCTTCCCACTCAGAAATCCTTTTCTGAATGCCAAATGAGTGAGACGAAATGCTGGTCCGGCTAAGAGACAGACTCTTGTGGTTTGCACTAGGACGTAGGGAGAGTGTGTTCCTGCCCAACTGGTTGCTGCTTATCCCATCAGAAGGTGAGCTTTCCTGTAAGTTCTCTTTCTGGTCTTTATTTTCTGCAAGGTTTTTGCAGCTTGGAATCTTTGTATCCAGGCAACCAATACTGAGAGATTTCAAAAGCCTGTTCTGAGGATCACTGTCAGAATTAGGTATGGGGCTACTCCTCAGTGTTGAATTCTTGTTACTCCAGTTTGAGAGACTTAGGAATCGAGTTTTGGCATATCTGCTCTTTTGGAAGAACTCTTCACTATCACTCAGTGGATATGTAGGAACTTTGGCTGGAGAAAGGACAGGAGGTGGAGATGCTGAATGGCACCTGCGTAGTACAAAAAGAAAAAAAAAAAAACAGATGTTACTTTTTTAAAAGTGCCTTTCACACAAGCAGTTAGTGAGTAGTGTTAAGTCATGACTTGTCATTGTCTGAATTCTCAGCCTGAAATTCACAACTCATTGCGATGTTGCTTGTCAACAGCAATTACCCAGCTGTCACCTGAGGCCTGCTGACGCCCCACATCACCTACAGTGTCCATTCATTCATGTTTACTTTAGCCTCCTTGATGCTTTGTATCCCACAACCCGTATTTCATGCTTTACCTTATTGCATTTGCTTTCAGTCAGAATGCACCAGCACACAATTCAGTCTATACATATATAGTGTTTACAGTTAATACAAGCACAGAGTCTTTACAAAAAATACTGAACTTTGACATATTTCTTCTCATTTTTATTTTCAAATACTAACTTTTTTGTTTTTAATGTAGAAAAATGATAGGAGCTATTCAGAATACATGGGAAACAAGAAATTAGGATAAGCCAGCTTAATAACTGAGTGTTGAGTAAGTGTCGAAGGAAACGCATTCAAATAAACTTCAAGTGATGGTTCAATAGTTGAAGTAATCTGGTAATGGCAACCAGTAGGCATGGCCAACAGCTGGGATGTACATGAATCACAATAACCATGGACAAAACAAAAATGACTGTTTTAGGAACATTTGATGTTAGGTAGAATGCCCAGTTGGTGCTGAGTGGTCTTTTGGCCTTGGAACTCCTACAGATTTTGTTTTTTCTAAAGCCTAATTGGAGTTTTTCTTTTGTTTTGTTTTTTCTGTCCTCCAAACCATTTGACTTTACCTTATTTTGTTGTTGATTATTATTTAATACTATTGTCTTATCATAATTGTTTTTCTTTTCTTGTAAAGCACATTGAGCTACATTGTTGTATGAAAATGTGCTATGTACGTTGTTGTTCTTCTTCTTGATGTGAAGTAAATCATGAAGATATTTTCTCTCATAAGCATTTATTAGAGTGTAAGCGCCACATTCATCATGCTTCATGAAAGCATGACACATTTTCATAAAATGGGCTACCTTTGATGGAACCAGAGTTAAAATAGTGTAACAGCGGTTCAATCAAGATTGTGCCATCTCACTGACAAATGACCCTATAAACAAATTACAACAAGCAATTCTAAGTATGTCAATTAAAAAAAATCTAAACTTCAAAAATACTAATAAAACCTAATCGTATGCACATTATTTATTTGGGGGTGAATCCAGTTAAAGAAATTATGAAATTGACAAAAAACATGCAAACACTATGGGCTCTCATATTTTTATGTATTTATTTTATCTTCATTTAAAAATGAATTACAACTTCTTTTTTTCCTTTTGTTTACAGTAAGCAATCTAAAAAAACCTAAAAGAATAAGAATGTCTGAATTTCCCTTCACTGTATATGATTTAGCATATGCCTGAAGCATGGGATTAATTTGCATAATGTCACAAATTACTGTAACAAAAAGCATCATAAATAATGAAATTTAGAAAGCTAGAAAGAACAGGGCACCGACATACTTGAAAAATATATGGCATTCTATATATTTTTTTGCAAAAAGTTTGCACTAAAACTTTTCTGTGAGATATTAATCACTTTTTAGTTCTAGCCCAATATCTGTAAGAGTTTTTCAGCTAGCCCGATTTCTGTAATATTTAATACTAAATTAAAACATTTACACAAATGCTCACAAATCAACAAACATGGAATATTAGAAGGCTTAAAAGTCATACCTTGCAAGTGAAAAATCCAATAGGCCTCATTCTTTGACGTTAGCTGTAATAATAATTAGTCCCAAACTTTAGACAATGCTATGTTAAAATCCCTTAATTCTGGCATGCTTCCAGAGCTCAGTTTCCTAACAGCCAATCTTGTCAATTTAACACTCTTTTTTTCCTGTATTGCACCAGAGCTTTTCTGACCTCATGAAAGCTTAATAGTTCGGTGACCTGTAAGAATTTACAGAAGAATGCAAGACAAATACCGTGGAAATGTTCTTTCCCAGAGTGGGAAAGTAAAGCCCTGTTATGAAATTTCACCCACAAGCTGACTGAATCATGACATTATGACGCTTCCGTCATCTTTAGTTTGGATAGTAAATGCAATCTCTGATGAAGCCCAGGCAATGATTCAGCATACAGGTTTAGACAAATAATGCTCCACCTACACTCCCTGCCCTATGCCATGTGAGCTGGTAACGATTTTAGTGCTTTCAAATAGATCTGTGAAACAGTTTTCTTTTACATATATACACACTGTATTTACGTCCCTCTGCCACATAGAAGGCTAGTTTAGAGCTGACTGTTAACATGCTTACTTTGAGATATAGCAGGAAAATAGAGTACTTGGAGAAAATTACACCCAGACATACAGAGAACATGCCAACTCCAGGCAGTGTCTGACACCACAGTTTAAAATTATTCTCCTAGAACTGTGAGGCAACAGTACTAACCATTGCATATTTATAATAGTAATAATCTAGAGATTATAATGAAATAAAATAAACGTGAACTTCTTTATGGTGGATGAAATCAGAATGAGAGAGAGAGAGAGGTTAGAAGATAGTTCATCATAAAAAATTGAATTGTAAAGCAAGTACAAATGCTGGCTGAAATAAATTAATAATGATGTCATTCACGTTGTGTGTGTACACATTCATTGTTGTTTCTGTTATAGTAAGTCTTATTTTGTGAGTAAGATTATTTCTCCTTTTTGGTCATGACGTTTTCCTATTAGGTTAGTTTCTAATCTATGTCATTTTTAAAGACAATCCTGAAATAAACACTTCTTTTTAAAATGAAAAAAATGCCCACAACTTCCTCACCAAAAACTGTACCTCACACTCCCACAAGGCAAAAGCGTCTGTGACTGAAATTCCATTACGTCCTTTTTATGTAAGTTTTAAGTGCAGGTGTGGAGCAACTTGGACCCTGTGACTGACATTTTCTTTGTTACCAGTGTGACATTCACCAACTGGTTGAAGCTTGACATTAAATCTTTAATTATACCTTTAACCTAGCTATACTTCCAGTTTAGAATTTGCCTCTTTTTAATGAATGTGGCAGGGCTGAATTTATTGATTGTAGATTTGGGTGGTTTATAAAGGTGGTTAATAAAACTCTGCTCTGTTTTGACCAGATTACTTATTTAATATAAGGTAGGATACTTGTGAGGTGTGGACTCTAGTATGGCAGATCAGTGCCAAGTCCATCCATCTACTGGTTCATTTTCTAAACCATCTTCAAAAGGTGATGAAACTTCTGCTATCATTAAGCATGAGATAGAAACCAACCCTGCATATTTTGCTTGTTCTTCGCAGGGCACATTTGCCAGTTATCTCACCATCCAGTTGGACTGGTGAAAACAAGAATACAAAGTATGTCAATGAATGTTGCAAATATGGGAAAAATGTATAAACTCCATATGACTTGGTATTAATGAGCAAGTGTGAGTGTGGGCCTTTTGATGGATATGAATCCTTTCTCAAGTAAAATTACAAAACCATACTTGTTCATTAATAGTTCTTATTATTAATGAAACAAACTACTTAATTGTGTGCCTTGGTAATGCTCTCATTCTGTCATGCTAGACAGTTCCAAAAGTGCTAATTTTGTTTGTTTTTTTTTTCTGAGATCATCATCTCAATGCTTTGTGGACCAGAGCACTTTTTACTTTTAGATATTTTATTGAAACAGATATCGTACTGTATGATGGATTATACAGCATAGGTACTGGCTTGCTTTGTACCTCATTATTGTCTGGAAAGCTGTATAAGGAAAAATGAAATAAGGGTAATGAACCTTAAAAGGCAAGTCAAATAAAATTAAGATAAAAAAGTATGTTCCATTAGCAGCAGTAATAGCAGTGTAGTGAAGCAGCACACAATATTACCCGCATCCAGCTTCTTTCTATTCAGGACTTACACAAAATATAAAGAAATAAGCAACAAAAAACACAGTATTTCAAGAAGCATTTCATTATTTTATGTTTTTATTTAGTTATTGTTATATTTTACAATGCATTTCTTTATTTGCACATTTATTATTCTTGTCAAAATATTCCTTCACAAACAAATAGCTTGCATATTTAGAGCATACATACAAAATACTTGCAAATACATATTGCAAAGCTACAGTAACATATTGTCACACACTTGTGCTCAGGAGACAACTTCAAGGCTCATGCAAATCTAATTACACTGCTAATCAGGGGCTGGTGCTGTTGCCTGATGCTTTTTATCTTCCTTCCTATGCAGAAGTAGTGATTGAAAGTCACATTCCCAATAATGTCACTTCCGGTTCCCAAACACCTGATACCACCTCCTTCTGATCTCCTGAACAAAAAACAGGCTTTTGAAACAAGTGGAATTGAGACTCATGTCTGAAAAGACTTTACTTTGCTACTTTTTCCATCCTGCTAATTATACGGGATTCACCACAGTGCCCCAAATCTTCATCTGTTTCTTTTGTTGTTCTTGCATTATATATATATATAATGCAAAGTTCACTGGCTGACTCATTCACTCATCAATAAAATCAATATTCTCTATAGTTACAGTAAAAGCTGAAATTTGGCAGGATGGTACATTTAGGGCAGCAGGTACCTGCAAAGATACCCCCTTACAGTAGAAACAAAAAATACCCCAAAATCTCAAAAGTGCTTAGATGGATTTGATTGGCATTTGGTGACATTACAGAAAAAAGAAAATTAGCCCACCCATGTTGTTTTATTTGTCCATACATGCTTTATTTGTCGATATTTATTAATTTTATGCTAACGCACATACTCTACGCTGCACTGAGAGCGTGCTTTATGCAAACAAGGTAGACAGCAAGATAAACAACTAAGTGGAGGTGTCCTAGAGAGGAAAAAATGAGACATGGTAACATTTGGTGTGTACAGTGAGGTTTGAAATGGTGGGACAAAGTTTGGCGAAGCTCAAGGAAGCTGCAGAGTACAGTGGTTAGCAAGTGCACTATAAACCTCTAGTGCCAATACCAGGTGCTGTGGCTATGAATATGTGTTGCTTTGCTAAAAGCAAAAAGGGAAGGAGAGAGAAGAAAAGATGGAAGTGGTGTCCTTGGATTCAAGACCAGCCAAGAGCAACTAAGTAGCATTTGGAGAGTGGTAGGGCTTTCAGAGGCTTAAACCCTTGATCTCCTGTGCCCAGCCCTTGATCTTTTTCTTTTTTACATACACGACAATACTGGTAAGTCCCATTCTTTTTATTTGTCACATACAACATAGTCACTGATTAATATTACACAATTAGGACTGTGCATGAAAGCCTAAAAAAAACCCAATCCCCTTTGGTTCTTAGATTGTATATACGACCACGTACAACAATCACAGAGAGAGTTAAGACCCTGATACCTGCAAATCCTAGAGATGCCCCTGGATTAATATTGCTAGTTTAAACTTAATGGGTCCCCCATGACCTACTCCGTTGTAATATACACTTGCATCTATGTATTTGGTGAATGGGCCCCCACCACCAACCACCAAAATTGTTTTCATTTGCATGTATGTCTGCTTACTTTGAATGGAGATGCCCAACACACATTGCACACTGGTGCTTGAAGTGGGCTGGTAGTTCTCAAATTTTTGCTTTTGATTACCAGCGAACTAAGATGCATACCAGCATTTTTTTCTAACATACCTGATCTCATCATGGATATCCATTCTGCTCTGTCTACCTCCAGTCACTGGTTGCAGACCTGGTAACTCCAAAGAGGACTTTACCCTTAACCTCAGCCCCCATTTCAATTTAAAAGCCAATCTCTTCTCTAAATTAATTTTTTAAAGATTGATTTATACTGAGTGTGAATATTCAAAAACTTCATGAAATCAAAAAGAAAGTGGAGAAGCACATACATTGACTCTGTTTGAAAGCAAAGATTACTTTATGTGAACTTTGTTTAGAACCTCAGATGACATTAATCATCATATCTGACTGCAGGAAGGAAAGGCAGACCATTACAGAAATCACTCCCTTTTTGTGTGATTAGTATGGAAGTTTTATCAGGGAACAAAACTGTTATGATGAGATTATTATAATTCTTTTTTCTGTTGATTTTGGTGGACTTTTTGACTCTTACGTTAGGTTTTGGAACAAGAGGATTTAGAATTTAATTTGAATGAATCATTTATTTAACTTAGATTATTTTTTCATCTTTATAAACTCCATTGTGTTTATTGCATGCTCTGCCACTTGTGGAGTGGAGTGGCTGTTGCCTCCTGGGTAGGGTATCAGCTCAGAAGTGTGCAATGGATGACATAATTGATCTGTAGATATAAAGGCCACAACAAACACTTCATATTTACCAGAGTTTAGCCTGTGTGTATTTTGTGAGAATATTCTTGATTAACAATTCTACTGCATCAACTTTTAACTAAAACCTATATTTCAGTCTTTGGTTTTGATAATCTTGTTACTAACTTGGTTACAAATCTCCTCTGCTTCTTTTTTAAAACAATTACTGTCTTTCTTGTTCGGGGTAATACAGAAACTTGGATCAGGATGTCAGATTGCTTGTGGCCCCAGTATTTTTAATTTGTTATAGTCACAAAATGCACACTTAAAACAAAAACATATTTACCTATACACCACTACCAGAGTATTTTGTCCCCGACAAAAGGCAAAGTTTCTTAAAACAAAAATAAACAGACTTATGGCACTGAGCTATGGTAGGTTACACAAAAGAGAGAATCAAACTTATGTCTCCATAGGCATACCAGGCTTACCCTTTGTGTCAAGCTGCAGTTCAGAAATATGTTTGAGAACTGGAAAATCACTACTTCTCTTGTTAACAGAACAAGATGTGTTCATACTGGGCCATTTGCAATATTATCTGCATTCCCCTTGACCATTTTTAGAGATTAAGCAATCTAAATGGGGGGTTTTGAGCCAAAATATATTTTTTTTAATAATAATTCTTTAATAATAATAATTCTTTGCATTTATATAGCACTTTTCTCAGTACTCAAAGCACTCAGCAATTGCAGGAGAAAGGCCTTGCTCAAGGGCCCAACAGAGCAGAGACCCTTCTGGCATTTACGGGATTCAAACTGGCAACCTTCCAACCTGCCAGTGCAGATCCCTAGCCTCAGAGCTAAAGCTTATTTTTTATTGTGTTAATTTATTTCTACCATGTTTGTCATCATTATTTTTAGTTATGGTTAGTACTATCTTGCATTACTGTTACTAGGGCTTGTCCAGTGTTTCTAGATGCGTGACTTTGGAGGTTGTGACCTCTAACCAGTTACCCCATGGGGTTAAAAGTCAAAGAAAGATTAGTTTCTTATCTGAATTGACAGATTCCAAAACCATTTTCGTCTTTTGCTTTGATCTCTAAAAAAACTGTTCTTTGTGTTGCAGTTTTGATCTTTGCCCATACCTTTAACAATGATTTTTGTCTCATATTTTTACTTTGGTTATTATTCTTTTGAATACCAGGTTTCAACCTTTTTTGCGCCTTGACTATGTCATTGCTCCTGGTCACTTCTAAAATGTCTTTGTTAGTTTTCCTTGCAGTATAGTGAATTTGTTCAATCGCTGAACAGTCAGTGATTACACTTCTGAAAAGTCCAGAGGGTCTTGGAAGAGTTAGAATCTGTTGTTGGGAAAAAGCCAGTCAGCTCTATACTGGTTAGCTTGTTCAATTACAGCTCTTACAAGCAGAGGTGGTGTGAAAACAGAATGGATACATAAAAAAGTTTTTTTGCTTGTACAGTATTTAATTGGTTAGCTCTATAAGTGTCTAGTGACTTTCTCACAAACAACAAAAAAGCAGCTAATGGAATACACAAGAGTTTTACACAAGGGAAATGTTCAATAAACTTTAGAATCAGAATCTGAATTTGGTTTATTGGCCAGGTACACTAATGAGTACAAGGAATTTTTCTTGATAGTATTATTGCAATATACAAGGAAACACAGAATAAAAAAGATAAACAAAAACAGATCACAAAAAAGTCTGTGATCCAATGGCTGATTGAATTATGGCAGGTTAAACTGGGTGAATTCCTTATCTAGGAGCTCTGGGATGATTGTATTTGAAAGCACAGGTGAAGTCCACAAACAAGTTCATCACGTATGCCTAAATTCCTGCATCATCCACATATCGGTTGGCTCTGTATGCAAACTGAAATGGGTCCAGGAAGTCCTTTGCAGCATTCTTGAGGTAATTCAGAATAAGGTGTTCAAAGGTCTTCATTACCACAGAGGTTAAAGCTACTGGTCTGTAGTAATTTAGGACTTTGACCTTTTATTTTTTGCTACTAGAATGATGATGGAGTTCTTAAAAGCAGGCAGGAACAGTGCACAGATAGTGAGATTGGTTTAAAATGTCTGCAAATACTGTAAAAAACTGGTCTGCACAGTACCTGAGTGTGGAAGGGGAACAGGAGTGCAGCTTTTAGTATTTGCTTTTTAAATAAGCTGCAGACGTCCTTTGCAGTGATAACAGGAGGGGGAAGCTGAAAAGAGGAGGAGTACAGAGTAGTAACAGTGAGACCATCAGGTAGATTTATGTCCCGATGTCTTTCAATTAGTTTTATATTGCAAATTTTAATTACTTCCAATTGAAACCATATGTACCTCAGGCTGGGCACATGTTTACTCACTATAAAACTGGAAAATGGACAAAAGAAATGGCAATTGCTTGGTAGCTTTTCTTTTAATTGAGTGCCATTCACCAGCTTCAATTTAACTATCTTTATAGGGATGAGATAACATTTCTGGATAATAGTAATAAAATAGAATTAAATATAAAAAAAACAAACAAAAGAATTGGTGATAGATTTTAAGAGAGGCAAATAATCACATTTGGCTTTATACATCACTGGACATCTTGTAAAGGTGTGAGAAAATTTCTTGAGGCTGATCCTCCAATTACCTGTGAACCACCCAATCTCACTGATATTGCACAGGTGATGAACCAACTAAGAGTAGGGGAGACTGCAGGGATCTGTGGTATCCAGGATGAACTTCTCCAGGCTGGTGGTAAGGCTAACCTCCTGGAACTGCAAGCAATCTTTGCTTTCATTTGGGAGACAGATCAACCACATCTTGGCACTGAGGGTTTCCATGGAGCGCAAACA
Source organism: Polypterus bichir lapradei (assembly GCA_026402145.1). Lineage (NCBI taxonomy): Eukaryota > Metazoa > Chordata > Cladistia > Polypteriformes > Polypteridae > Polypterus > Polypterus bichir. The sequence continues at coordinate 45,665,764 of JANRMT010062852.1, read as the reverse complement.
GGAATATTGGCAGAGTTTTTTTGCAGCCTTCATTGATTTTCAGAAAGCGTTCGACTCAGTTGATCGAGCTGCCCTGTGTGACATCCTGAGACTTTGTGGGATCCCCTCCAGGTTGCTGAATATCATGGTCAGTCTGTACACTGGAACTGTGAGTGCTGTGCAGAGTAGTGGCAGAACCTCTGTGTTTTATTTTTCCCTATTGATTCTGGGGTTTGTCAGGGGTATGTTCTTGCTCCTACTCTATTCAGTGCTTGCATGGACTGGGTGTTGGGCATGGTCATGCTTATGGGGCATCTGTTGGTGAAGAAAGATTCATTGATCTTGACTTTGCTGATGATGCTGTAAGTCAACAGAGGCTCTGATCGGGGCTCTGAAGAGACTGAACGAGGAGTCTAAATGTCTGGGCTTGCAAGTGTCCTGGATAAAAAGTTTCAGGCCTTTAATGACCTCTTAAGCACTGCCATCAGCAGTGTGTCTGTCTGCGGAGAGAGTGTCGACCTTGTCGACAGGTTTACTTACCTCGGCAGGAGGTAACCTGGATGCTATCCAGCGGCATGAGACAAAGAACGGACTCCTTCGGTACTGTGTCTCTTAGGAGAATCCTTGAGTACCACTGGTTTGACTTTGTATCGAATGAGCGGTTGCTTCCAGAGTCCTGAATGAGGCATATTACCTGAATTGTGAGAGAGTGTCAGTTATGGCACTATAGCCATGTGGCGCAATTCCCTGAGGGTGGTCCGGCTCACAGGATCCTCACTGTTGAGAACCCGAGTGGTTGGACCAAGCCATAGGAAAAGGCCACGTGTCTGCCTGGGGGGTTGCCAACCAAGATCCCAAGATGTTTTGTAATGTGGGGGGTGTGGCAACACACCATACCAGTGCATGTGCCCCAACCTGACCAGGCATCACCATTTTAGAACTATAACACAGAAGGTCAACCAATTCACTATGGTTATCAAAGATTATCAGAGGTTATGCTTTATAGAGGCTGACAAAGAATGTTAGAGTGTTGCAGGAAGTAATTAATATTTTCTACATGACTGAGTGTGTTTTATGGGAGTGCTGCATGTCCTGAACGAAAGAAATAGGACATAACAAATTAACCTTGCAAAAATAAATCCAAATAAAAAATGAAATACAAAAAGATATCCCCCTTGTCAAAAAATATGAATAAATATGAAATACACAAAAACATACATATAAAAAATTATATTACATGTACATTTACCAGAGCCTATCCCATCCACACTGAGCCCAAGGCAACAAACAGCCCTGCACAGAATAGCATTCCATCACATAGTCCAGTCACACATTCATGAGGTGAATTTTAAATCACCAGTTCACTTAAATTGCACGTCTTCTTTGAGGAGGATTCTAAAACCCAGAAGAAAAGTATTATGATTATCATTATTAGAACATGTCCCAACAACATTAAAATGAAGAAGTAGGATAGCATTCTCTGCAATATGCGAGTTAAACTGGAATAAGTGTATTAAACTTGTTTCTTGGGCTGTAAATCAAGCTATACTAGGTAATTTGTTTCAGAATGATTTTAATACCAGCATGAAATGCTTAAGCACTAAAGAGATTTGATTCCTGAAAATATCACACCCTGTAACTTCCTATATATGAGGACAAGATAAAACTTGTCGGGAAATGTGTTTACAATTTACATGATTTATTCAGCAATTATATTATTAAATACTGATTAATAACATGGCTAAAGTGGCACAGTGGTTAATGCTACTGCCATGTGAACCCAGTGTTCTTGTTTAAATCCTGCAACAAGTCCTTGTCTGTTTGGGTTTTCCTTTGTTAGTCCAGTTTTATTACAACCACCAACAAAAACATCATGCACATTAGTTTACCTTTTGACACCAAATTAGCCGTAGCGTATGTGTGTCTCCCCTGTGATGGAATGCCACCCTATTCAGGGTTATTTTCTTCCCTATGCCCAGCACTACTGGTCTCCAACTCCTCCAACCCTGAACTGGACTAGGTGGGTTTCAAAATGTACTATATGTACACAATATATAGCTGCCAGTTACATTAAAGGTAGATCTGGGTGTAGTCAATCAGTATTTGGATATCAAAGCTTTATTAAAGAATTGTAAGCAGCTGATAGTGGTGCCAGAAATCTAGTAAAGGGCTCTAATGTATAGAATGAGGTACTGATGAAGGTATACTATTTATCATAAACTTTTACAATGCAATCCTTAATACCTTTGATAATTAAATAGAGAGTGAATATGGCTGTATAACAAGCATGATAGTCTATCTGTTGGTGAGGAAATTTGACAAGGATATGGTGTTCTTTGTATTACGATGTGCATGATAATATTGATTGCTTGCCAGAGATCTTTAAAATCATAAAGTAGTGTAAGATGGAAGGATGGAAGAATGTAACAAAGCTGAAGGTCTGAAAACTGAATGTGGAGAGTGTAAGAAGTAAATCTACTGAAACACTCATATCAAGAGTGAAAACAACAGAAGAAGTCTGCAGCTGGACAAAGAGACCACTAAGATACAAGGCATAAAGGAGATTGAACACTGAGGTACAGTTGGCAATTGAGGCAAAGTGGGGATGGTATAAGAAGTGCTAGTTTAAGGAGTGGCAGAAAAAGCGAGAAGGTGAAAGGGTGATCCATAAAGTATCAAAGCAAAATGCTAAAAAACAATGGAGAGGGCTTAAGAAGCCAAGAAGCAGGGGATTACAATGGAACCTTTAAAGTGAGAAAAAGAAATGTATTCAAGATAACAAAGAAGATAGCAAAAGAAGGACAGGATATAGGAGTGGACAACATGAAGAATGCAAATCGGAATATCATTGAAGTAGTATGGAGAAATTGCAGAATGTGGAAAATCAACAAATAGAAAAAATAATTATTGTGAGAAAACAGAAGGACTCAAAGAGGAGATCTCAAAACCACTATAAAAGGATGAAGAAAAGTAAAGCAGTGTGTCTAACTATAGTGGTGTTCAAAATATTGAAGGCAGCAAAAGGCCCTAGAGTTGAATGGGATTGTATGTGGGAGGATTCCTAAAGACGGGAAAAGATGTATGCTCATTAAAGTATACAAAGAAAATGATGATCTACTCAAGTGTGGTTCACATTACATCTTGCCTGAAGAAGGGGCCTGACTTGCCTTGAAAGCTTGCATATTGTAATCTTTTTAGTTAGCCAATAAAAGGTGTCATTTTGCTTGGCTTTTCTCTACATTCATAATGGCTAACATGGTACAACATCCTAGTACTACAGTAATAATATTAAAAGTAGAAGAAGAATTAAAATATAATAAAGCAGTATATTGCATGATCTCACATTATCTTCTTTGAGGTTCTATTTATCCAATGCCCCAGGAGTCTCTGCCTGCCTTCTTGAAATTTCCCAGCTTGTAAAACATAAAGTGAATGTTCCTGGGTTTCATAGAACACAAAGCTCAAGGTACCTATGTAGCATTTCACTGTCAATCACCCATTTAGCCTTGCTTAGCTTCAGGGTAATATGCTACCTACCACAAAACAGTCTGTGCCAGCAACCACATGTGCTGATACCGTTATATCGCTTGCGATTGACATATGTTTCATCATCCTTACATGGGTCAATGATCTTTATGTGTATGCCAAGTTGAATGAGTATGCGAAGTTGAATGAATGCAGCTTGCTTTAACGTTTCCTCACTTGAAGATGTGGGAAAGTGCATACATCTGGATATTACCTCATGTGTTCTAAGGACATCCAAAGTTTCATGCAAATTCAAGAAATGCTTGGTTGTGACATTTTCCAATTATTGCTATTGCAAAACTGCCTTTTTCCTGTGGCCAAAAAGCTTAATGTTACCAACTCTTTCAATTTACCTGACAGTGCATGTCTTCTCCACACACAGTAATTAATCACGTAACATACAAAAATATTACTGTGCAGGTCCAGGTTGGCTGTAGCTGCCATAACGTTCTGAGATGCCGGCAGCTGTAGGCCATCATCTGCTGGAACACTCAAAGCCAGACCTCTGTCTTCCATTTGCCCTATTTCTTGCATCTACCAGATCCATAGAAGAAGCACTCTCCCTTTGCCTCTTCTCCACCACACTGGGTCACCCTTCCTGATTCTGCCTTTCTCCTTCTCTTTCTTTCATGATTATTTTTTTGCTTCTTTTTTACCTTGTTCCTCACTCAGGCTCTTCTTTATGCCTCTTTAAACATGGTGAGTCCTAATTACGACCCGTGGTAAGTCAATGAGGAAATTGGAGCAAACTGCATCCTCACATGTGAGCGCGATCAGCCCCAATTTCCCCATTAAGCAACAAGGGGCTGATTGAACAGGCACACCAATGGCCCACATACTGTTTATTGTCCAGCGTTCCAAAACAATTCATCCTTTCCTGGGATAAGCATGCCAATCTCTGTCTGGCAGCTCCTAGCAAGTTAGAACAGATCATGCACTCTCTTAAATCCTCATGAAGTTAGGAGTAGTTTCCTAACTTAGGAAAATTGATAAAATGCTTTTAATCCTACTTCTAAGAATAGGACCAAATTTGTGTCAGTTTGAGATTTCTGAGCCAGTTATGACCATTTTCCTACACTGAGAGGCTTGATAAATGAAGGCACAAGTTTAGAACTATAATTCTGTTGATTTTGCAATCATTCTTTCAATCATTTATATTTACAGTATGCTGTATCTGCATGCAAACCTATGTCCACTCCCAGTGATTACACAATTCTCAGAAACAACTAACCCAAACAAAAAAATGAGTTTCTAGACATGTAAGATCTTGTTTAAACAAACGATATAATGCAATAATCATTGTAGACAAAGGTGTTAACAGTTTCATTTTTTCATTGGCACTGTAGTTATTATCACTTGCAGCACTTTGTGGCATTGCCAGCAGATATCATGTCCTGTCTAATATATAATAAAACTCTAAGGTCTGTACGCCCTTGATCTGATTGGTCAGTCTGGCTTTTGTGATGCAACGAAAAAGCAAGTGCGGGTGTGAGACAAACTAGGTAGAGTAAAGGCATATGAGACATGTTGAGAGCATCACCTTCAAGGAGAGCAAGTATAAAACCAGAGGAGGTGAGAAAGGTGCTTTGAAAATAATGATGGAGACTAAGAAGAAGGTTTTACGGGAACGCCCATGAGAATGGAATTGCCGGTGGAAAGACATTCACACACATGCATATACCGAGGAAAAGTGCAGAAGGTACATGTAGTACAAGAGATAAATATTTTATTCTATTACCTAACTTTAACAGTTACTGTGGCTAGTACTATGCTATTTTTATAATATCTGTATTGTTTTGCACCCATTTAGTAATATCCCAAAGTAAAATTAAACACAACACCCAGTGTATTATACATTTCTTCTATTTATATTCACATACACTAAAAGTAATTTAAAATAATCAGTTGTACTACACAGAGAGTGAAATGAAACAAATCACCCTAGCTGCAAACATCTGATGCAAGTGCCAACACACAGATCATAGTTCAAGTATTGAAATCATATCAAATGTGAATGTCAATTCTGTATTCCAGTTGTCATTTTAATTGTTTATACAGCAGAGAAAATTAAATTCTGTGTAACTAAAAAAACATGTGCTGAGTCAAGTAAATATGGTGGTGTACTGAAATCACAGGCACAAACTAATGATATCTTCATTAGCAACTCAACTGTTACATTAGAGTGGGCCGTGGCACATTGACTGCATTTATGTTAAATATATCAGGAGGAGTTATGGCCAGTAGGTATGATGAGTATGAGAGTATGAAAATAATCCCACTCCTAGAGTCAACTGTAGCTATACTCTGGAAGCCATCCCTGAATAGAGGTATAAATGAAAACATCTTACTAGGTATAAATGAACCAAAGCAGGAGGTTAAAGTCACCTGCTAGAAGAAATCCCGAAAAAAAGAATAAGCAGAGTGACAGAAAAAAATTGTGTCATGTGGGAAAACAGACAAGATTATCCTAAAGAGAGTGAGAAAATTTTGTTTAGCAATATCCAAGCATGGAAGACAGTTGTTTATCATGTTGCTTTTGTTTTAGTAACTCTCAATTTTGTTTTTTATTAAAACAAATTCCCCATTAATAGGTATATGATGGGATAGTGTTTAGCACCATTAATTCAGAGATCAAGCATTCTAAGTTTAAATTCCACCCCATGTCCCCATCTGTAAAGAGTCTGCGTATTCCTTCTATGTCTCTGTTTATTTCTCCATCTGTTTTTTCTCCCACATTCCAAACAAATAAAGATTACACTGACTGAAGATTCCTCACTGTCTCTGAATTATGGAGAAAATAAACAAGTAAGCATAAGCTACTCAACAAGTTCACACAATGGAAGCTGTTTAAAAATAAATTTCACACACATTTTAGAAAATGTTTATTCACAGTGGGAACTGTAAACATTAGAAGTGCACTTGAAAGTACATATCAGAGTGTTTGAAATGCTGATTCATCATTACGTTGTAAAGGATGAATCCACTATCATAAGGTCAATGAACTGCTTGTATGAAAGCCTTCTGTTACATTCATACAGTATGTCCTTAACTGAAGGGAAGTCCTAATTGTAACTTATTTTACAGACTTAAGTAGATGTCTCTATAAATTCCGTAATTGAATATCCAAACTTAACTCTGTGTGAATGTCTTTAAATATTCTCAAAAATTTTTTCAAGTTTGTCAGTGTTAGGTCAATAAAAATTAAATAGATTGCCTAAATAAAAAGCTTGAGGCTAGTTTAGGACTGTCTTTTTTCTTTTTTTTAAGCTTGCAGCATGTTACTCCGAGTGATTTCCTGCTTTAATATACTGATAGAAGACTAGAAGGATTCAGTTTACACAGATCAAAGAAAGGTCTAAAAGGGAGGACCCATTTACACACCCACCAATTTACCATCCCATTTCTGAAGACAAAGAGAAAATGTGTCATTGCTTAAACAAGCTTTGTATAATAAAGGAACTCATGTCGCTTTTTATGCTTACTGTCTTTTATAGCCTATCAAAGAACTCTGTAATAGGCAACTTTTAGGGAAACGTATATATTAAATAATATGTCAAACATTTACATCTCATTTGCTCTTTAATATACCACATATTTTATTCAACTAATTCATCTTAATTCTAACAAAATACTATTAAATATGATTATTTATATATTTTTGTTTATGTGTTAAATTCCAGGCTTTGGCCACCTGTTTTTGCTAAGCATACATACACAATTGCTACCAATGTGTAAATAGGTCAACAAGCAACATCACATATCCATCTTATTTAAACTTGTTTAACCAAGAAGATCAAATGCCTAATTGTCTAAACTTTGTTATAAGTGGAAATCTAGATAAACAGGAAGAAGAATTTTGTTGAGAACAAATGAAAAATAGAGTTTTGTTCAATTTTTTAAAAAATTTCTAACTTTGTGTTTGTTTTCAGCTTCTCAATAGATGTTTGAAAAATGATTTCTCTGGTACAAACTTCTCCTTTTATTTTCACTATGACTTTTCCCCAGTGTTGAAATAATCTTTGCTACTCAAATATAATCACTGTTTGATCTAGAATTTCTCATTTTTGGATCAATTAGATAGTTCAACAACACTTGTAAACCTCAACAGAACTGAACACATTGGCTGAATCTGATTGATCTAATCAGCAATGAAAGACTCCCAATTTACATTTGCTGTGGACAGCAAAGAACTTTCAAAACATAAAGAACATGTTACCTAGGACATACCATGAAGAATGCTTTGCTTAATCAGAAAAATAAAAACTGGTTCCTCATCAACATCTTGCTTTGAGAAGGGGCATGACTTGTGGTAAATGCTCAAGGTACGCAATTCAGAAGCCATTAATTCATGTGTTTTAGCTTTTGAACTGAAGACCCTTCCCCCTCATATGGTGTCCATTTTAGGACATCTTCATTTTTCATTTCTCTAGTCATCAAATATCAGTATGACTTCTATATCATGTATCAGAAGTTACTCATCACTCCTCAGGGACCGTTGATGATAGGAAAAGCAATTTTGATCTGTTTACAAGTATGCAAAAGCAGACACAGTTGTGAGGTGTAAATCCACCTCCTGTTTCCTAATTATGACATAATTTATTATACTCACAAGATAATTTCTCGTATGTTCGAGTTATTATGTCATATATAGTATATACTATCTTGTACGAACAACTTATTACCTCGTATGTATGAGATAAAATTACATTAAAAAAGCAAGCAACATGTGGTTCAGGATTACAGTAGTTAATTATGCAAGGGTTAGTGTGCTTGGATTCTTTGTGACTCATTAGGAAAGTAATCAAATTGAAGTCACCATGTCTCTTGCTGTGATAATGAAGCTTCTTGCAGTGTCACTACCCAAAGATTTATTATATTAGTGCACATAATACAGTTCAGTGGGGGGGGGGGGGGGGGCAGCAACACTGGTCAGCCATGGTCAGAAAGCAAGCCGATTGCTGGATACACACACGCATTCACAAGGTATCGGTTTAAACTCAGCAGTCAGGTTAAGGGGATTGTTTGAAAAAAGGGGAAAAACTAAAGAAAGCCCAAAGAGAGAACATGAAAATTATACACACAGAGTGCACATGCGAGTCAAGAGGAATCTAGAGAAATGACATGGCAGAGCAAATCACATCAGCAAGGTGTGGAAAGCGATGGTCTTGCACCCTATCCAGGATGAGTTGCATGTTTCACTCAGTGCTACTAGGAAAGACTGCAAGCACACACACACACACACACACTCTGTACTGGCATAACTGGTTTTGGAAAATTAACAAATGTCCCAATTCATTATGTTCATGACATGTGCAATATATTTGCCTGTGGGAAGTATTCTTTTAAATGTTATATTGTAAGCATCAGTTGCAAGGGGAATGCTATTTTAGCGGTTATTTGTAATGATAATTGCTTATCGATAAATTGCATGGTTCTGAATATTTTAATCCTCCACCCACTCATCCATTTACTCAACCCTCATGAATCAGTTATATAGCATCAAAGAGCAGGAGTGCATTTAGGCAGCAGAGAGTGAAAGGAGGAACCAGTCCTGTATGGGACATCAATCATTAGAGGGCATGAACCCATTGAAGGGCATGTACACCCAGAAAATGTTATAATGTAAATTGTGTTTCCTATTTTTAATGTGTGCCAATTTTTCTAGAAGTAAATCTTTTTTGGCAAAAATACATGCATTTCACATAGTATGAGCAAACTACTGGATAACTGGCACGTGGAATATGACAACACAAGAATAACAAGTGATTTTATTCCTATCTTTTTGAAAATATGACATTAAAATTTTTCTTTCATCTATACAAAATATATGCAGTAAGTAACATATACAAAATATCATTTTAGGCAATTTTAGGCATTTTAAGCAATTTTTTAACTTTAGTAATTAGAAATTCATTTAGACATCATTGATCAATTTATCAGTTATAGATAGTTATGGATGGACATGCATTTTGTCTGGGGTGAAAACCAATATCTTACCCAGTCAGGGACAAAGACTAATGGATGAACTTAGGGTGTTTGTATACCAAAGACAATTCATTCACCAGTACAAGGCAGCAGTGCTTCTCTGGCATGGTCCCAACATTGGACACCAACAGGTTTGCGTAGGACCTGTAGTTCTGAAGTGCAGCCCTGTTGGAGTCCATGGGTGCAGAAGACCTTCCTGTTGCCTCCATTGTAAATTGCCAGTGTGGGCAAGGTATTTTTTGAATTTATAGAAAACATTAGACTTTCAAACACAATTTCACAAGGTAAATACATATATACCATGTTTATGAGGAAAAAACTTTGACTTGAAAAATACCAAATGCACCCTTTAAAAATACTGTCAAACATTCACTATGCATATGTAATCATACATGCAGAGCATCCAAACTCAGCATGTAGACCAATAATACAAATATTATAACTCTATTTGGACAGGATTAGTTTTACACAAGAAAATTTTAGTTTTAGTCCTGTGTGAATCACTTATGTAAATATGTTTTTACAGACTGCTCCTTTGTGTTTAGTAAAGATTACAGAGTTTTTTACATATATAAAAAAATATGAAAAAATAATCCCAGGTTAAACTAGTCCCATGTGAATCGACATGTCTGTAACATTATGTTATTTGAGCCGCTACACAGTGAATTCAAGGCAAGGTAATGTTCAGTTCACTGCTGTTTAACTTGCTAATTATTTATCAGTATGAAGCTTTAGTGTTATGTGACCTAATTGGTATCTGACAGCATATGTATTGCCCTAATGTATGTATTAGCCATGTGTCTGCAGTGTTGCTGCACAGTATGATCTTGCCAGTATATTTTGTTCATTTAAATAACTAGTACAAGTCTTAAAGTAGTTAACGTTTACATTGGTAGTTGTTAGGAAAAGCTGAGGAGATGCCAGATTACAAAGACGGGCATTGGGGCTCATGAATGTTTTAATCCTGCCTTGAATTTTAACCTCGTTTTTAGTTGCTTATTTAATTGGATTTTAACCTCCACATTTCACTTTACTTTTATGGATTATTTATTGATTGAACAACTTGCACTGCAGTTTGTACACTGTCTGGTTTATAATAAAAGCATTGAACACTTTGCATCAATCCCTTGCTGACTGTGTGTGTCCTCATTTGCCTAGATCATCTCAGTTTATGACTATCGATGATTCTGGGTTCAAGGGGTTCCTGGAAGTAACTAGGGAGTGTAAATGCAACCTGGACGATCACAGGCTGTATTCATACATTTAGGCCATCTCAAATACATGAGTTAATCACTGGAGATTTACAGATAAGTTCTGTCTTAAAGGGGCTTTTGGATAGACAATAGTGTTGAAACAACCATCTGACCAAACACCACCACTGAAATCAAATGTATTGTGCTAAATTTAATTACATATACTGTATATAATCTATAGCAGGTGGAACAGTGGTGGAGTGGTAGTGTTGCTGCCATGCAGTGAGGAGACCACAGTTTGAATTATTCTCTAAAATAATTCGAGGGGACTTTAAATCAGACACCAAGATGTCAGCAGCTTATCGCATACATGAATTGAATGTCCCAAAACCTAGAAGCCTTATTGTTGGTTTCAACAAACAACAATCTAAAGTAAATTTGATGTCGCTTCTCAGACTGAAACAAGAGATATTTGAAAATAACCGCATTTGTATTTTCCCTGATTTCTCACCTTCAACAACTGGTAAATGTGCCGCATTTGATATCATTAAGCAGCGCTGATGCAAAGAGGAAATCAGATACAGCCTCTTGTATTCTGCTAAATTTAGAGTGGATGTTCAAGGCAAGTTCTACATTTTAAGTTTTCCAGATGAAACAGACAAAGAGCTAAGAAAACTGATCCCGACACTCATTGAAATACAATCATGAGTCACATAGTTTCCTGGCAAGGCAAAGAAGATTTTACCTGCAATTTGGTCCATTCCCAATGAGACGTTTGCCATAATCATACATTCTATTTCCTTCTCGGCTACTTTTACGTTTTAATTACAATCATAATTATAACTTTTTTTTTGCCAAAGGGGACTGTTTAACATCATACCCTTGGTTTATTGTATTACGATTGTACTATCATACATGAAGATTTGGATATTGTATATTCTATTAGGATTGTACTTTCATACGTTATCTGCTTCACTGGGTTTATTCTTTTGGTACTGTTTAAGATTATATTCTAGGTTTACAGTATTTGGCCTGTATTACCAACAGATATTTCTACTTTAATCTTTCTACACCGCTGTTGGGGGGCATGTTTTGTTTTGGACTCTGCTCTGTGTCTAGGCATGTCAGAGGACTGAGACGTTGTGAAGTGTGGTGTACCCTCACTTGAGGAGGCAAAATAGGGGGCAGTTTAGAAAGATAGCAAAGTATTTCTACTCTATTCTTTTTACCTCCACAATTGTAAATACAAACACAACTATAGGATTCATAGACATAACTCCCGGCAAAACTGAAAATTAAGGTTAAAGCTATCTTATGTAATAATGTACCGCCTTATTTTAAGACTATAAAATGTCAACAAAGGTTCAAAAGCAATGTGTCTACGACCAGGTAACATTGTGAGCTGGAATGTCAAAGGTTTCAATCATGAATTAAAGAGAAAGAAAGCATTCTCTCACCTAACAGGTCTAAACATTAAGACAGTATTTTTACAGGAGACTCACTTAATAAGCAAGAATCAGTTTCGGTTGCAAAGACATTGGACTAGTCAAATGTTTCACTCCATCTAAAAAGAAAACCAGAGGTGTGGGAATCTTAATGCACAGAACAATTTCATTTGTAGTATCAGATGTAGTATCTGATCTTGAAGGGTGATATGTGATGGTGATGGGTAATTTATTTAATTGTAATGTAATTTTGATAAATATCTATGCACCCAATGTGGATGATAGAGACTTCGTCCAAAATGTATTTGCATTCATTCATAATGTGAACACTCATAAAACTATAATGGCCCGGACATTAATTCTGCTTTAAATCCAGACCTGGATAGGTCTTCAGCTACAGTGGCAAGAACATCTAACACTGCAAAAACAATTACACAGTTTGCAACAGATCATAACTTATGGAGATTTCTAAATCCAGAGAATTTTCCTTTTTCTCAACACTATGTCATTGCTACTCAAGAATTTACTATTTCTTTACAGAAAACAATTTTTTGCCCATGATCAAATCTTGGCAAAAAATTACGACATTATTGTTCGTTCCAATCAAACCTCTCTGATCATGGAGCTGAAATCACTATGCCCCATATACTCATTTCACAGCTAGCATCTCAAAATTCTGTTATTAGCTGACAAGAACTATATAGAATTTAGGTCCAAATTAATTGATTATTTTTTAAGAGACAAATGCATTCTCAGAGGTCTCTGCAGGAATACTCTGGGAAAATCTGAAGGCATTTTTAAGAGGACAGATTATTTCATACAAGGCGTCCAAGCTAATCAGTGAAATTACCCAAACAGATCAAGAATGAGCCAGATTTCCAAATGAGGCACTTTATAGGGAAAGACAGGCTTTGCAATCAGAATTCAACCTCTTGACAACAAAGGAAATGGAACAACTCATTTGTAAATTGCGACATCATTACTAGGAACATGGAGAGAAGGCTAATAAAATATTAGCTCATATTAACTCAAGTTTGCAATGCAATATCAGTAATTATCAACACAGACTGAGAAAAAAAATCATTGACCATAAAAATATAATGCACACATTTAGAGAGTACTATAAGTCCTTATATTCTACTAAGTTTAAAGAAGACAAGACACAATCTAATGCATTTTTTGATGACAGATACCACATCTAAATACTCTCAGTGCAGTGGACTGGATAAACCTCTGACACTCTCAGAATTACTAGATGCTATAAACTCACTTTAGAGTGGGAAAGCAGCAGGCTATGATGGCCACCCTGCTGAATTTTATAAAAAAAAATTTAATTTATGTTATGTCCCCTATTATTAGCAACATTTATAGAAGCTAGAAACAATAAAATTCTACCTCAAAATTTTTGCCAAGCATTTATTACCATCTTTCTTAAGAAAAATGAGGACTTATTATACAATGTGCATCATACAGACTAATCTCACTTCTGAAAAACAATGTTAAGATACTCTCCAAAGTTCTAGCTAGAAGGAGTGAAAAAGTGATTCCTTCAGTACTATCACAAGATCAAACCAGGTTTATTACAGGCAGACACTTAGCTTCCAATCTTCAATGCCTGTTTAATACTTAATATTCACCTGTAAAGTCTAACACACTGGAGATCTTGTTATCTTTGGATGCAGAAGAAGCATCTGATATGGTTGAATGGGACTACCTATTTAGCACATTGCACAAATTTGGGTTTGGCCCGAACATAAGAGCATGGATCAAACTACTGTACACCAGTACAGAAGCTTCAGTTTGTATTAACAACATTATTTTAGACTACTTTAAATTAGAACATGGTACTAAATAAGGATGCCCCCTGTCACCGATGCTCTTTGCAACTACCATTGAACCATTGGCGCTTCACTTTTGAAATTCATCTGAAATAAACAGGATTATCAGAGAAGGACTTGAACAGATAATATCACTATATGTAGATATGGTACAGTATATATCAGACCCACAAAATCCCATGCCTTTAGTCCTAACAACACAAGCAAATTTTCAAAAGATATCTGGACTCAAAATTAATTTGGATAAAAGCGTGCTTTTTCCAGTGAACTCTCTAGCCCATAACATCAGATTGGACACCTTCCCTTTTATCACGGCAGATCAGTTTAAATACCTAGGAGTAAACATCACAAGCAAATATAAAGCTCTGTTTAAACTAGAAGTGCATAGATGGTCTACCCTCCATCTCACTTTAGCAGGGAGAATCAACACTGTCAAGATGAATATACTTCCCAAGCTTCTTTTTCTATTCCAAAGCATCCCCATATACATAAACAAATAATTTTTAAAAAAAAAATCAGATCCAGTCAGTCAGTCAGTCATTATCCAACCCGCTATATCCTAACATAAGCTATAAAAACCTGAATATGGACACAAACAGATGAACACACACAAGCTTGGTCTGCAAAAGAAATAAAATCCTGCAGTAGTTCTTTATATTCCTTGCTTTGTACCCTAGTAAATGCAAGTTATCATACCATACCATACCATACCATTTTTATTTGTTTAGCTCTTAAAAACACAGCATTACAACTGACCGAAACACTGTACAGTTAAAACAAGCAGGACTAAAAGCAAAATATTAAAAACAAACATTAAGAGAGAATTAAAATAGAGATACTAAAAACAGGTCAAGAGACCCAATAAAATAGAGAAATAGGAAAAGGCAAGTGGAAATGAGACAGGTTAAGAATTAAAAGCCAATGTGAAGAAGTGCATTTTTAGGCGTGATTTGAATGTGGCGACTGAAGCGGCTTGCCTAACCACTAAGGGTAGGGAGTTCCAGAGCCTGGGTGCATAGATGGAGAAAGCCCATTCACCACGAGCTTTAAAACGTGCCTTGGGAACGGTTAGGAGCAGCTGATCTGCGGATCTAAGAACACAAAGGGGGATTATGACAATGGAGCAAGACACTCAAATAGGCGGGGGCTAGACCGTTTAATGCCTTATAGGTTAGGAGGAGTATCTTAAAATCGATTCTGAATCTAACCGGCAGCCAGTGTAGGGTTTTTAAAATCGGTGTAATGTGTTGGCTTCTGCTGCTTCCAGTTAGAAGCCTTGCAGACTGCATTTTGAGCCAGTTGGAGTCTTGAAAGAGTGGCTTTATTGATACCATAATGGCAGGAATTAGAGTAGTCGAGCCGGGACGTAATGAATGCATGGATTACTGATTCCAGGAAGTTTTTAGACAGAATAGGCTTGAGTTTGGCGATTCGCCTGAGATGGAAAAAGCAGGATTTTACTGTGCTGTTGACTTGAGCATCCATTTTCAGGACCATATCCATTTTGATTCCAAGATTGGAGACAGACGAAGTTACCGGAATGGGAAGAGAGTCGAGGCCAAGGGGTGGGGTCTGTTTGCAGTCGGGACTAAAAACAATGACCTCGGTTTTTGACTCGTTCAGGTGAAGGAAGTTTACAGCCAGCCAGTCCTTAATGTCAGATAGGCAGTCAAGGAGTGGTTTGGTGGAGTCAGTTGGCTTGAAGGAGAAATAAATTTGGCAGTCATCAGCATATAGGTGATATGAAATTGCATGTTTTCTAAAAATTGCACCTAAAGGCAGGATGTAGATTGAAAAAAGTAGTGGCCCTAAAATGGAACCCTGGGGGACCCCACATGGGAGTGGGACTGATTCAGATGAAAAATCGTCTAGCATGACTCTGAGAGTCCTGTTGCAGAAATATGACCTGAACCAGTCGAGGGCTAAGCCAGATACACCAGCCCAGGATTCGAGTCGAAAGATCATGATGTCGTGGTCGATTGTGTCAAAGGCAGCAGATAAGTCGATATCGTCAATACACTAACAACCATTCATTCAATCAGAATATGGAACCAAAGTAGGAAGTACTTCAAGATAGAAAAGCTTTTATCTATTGTACCTCTGCATGATAACCACCTTTATCCACCCACTCAAACTCGCATAGTTTTAATGTTTGGAAAACATACAGGATTAAATCATTTAGAGATCTGTAAATACATAATGTATTTGCATCCTATAAACAATTAAACTTCAAATTTAATTTCCCATCAACACAATTTTTCCACTACTTTCAAATTAGAAACATTGCTAAATGGAATCTGCCCAATTTTCATCACCTCCCACCGATTTCTATTCCAGGAGAAATACTGATCAGTCTTAAAGACTCAGACAGCCTTTCTATAATATATAAAACCATTTTAAAGTCCCTTCCTTTCAAAGATCCCAGAGTACAGTGGGAAAAGGATCTCTTACTCAACATTTCAGAAAAGGAATGGAAGGCAGCTATGCAAAGAATTCACTCTAGCTCCATATGCATACAATTATTCAACTTAAAATCTTTTATTCACCACATCTATCTCATTTAAAATTGTACATAATATTTCCAGGGTAAGAGCCAATCTGCGAACGTTGCAATTATGCTCCAGCCTCACTGGGCCACATGTTTTGGGCCTGCAACAAATTAACATCATTCTTGACCAAAATCTTCAAATG
Organism: Polypterus bichir lapradei; assembly: GCA_026402145.1. Lineage (NCBI taxonomy): Eukaryota > Metazoa > Chordata > Cladistia > Polypteriformes > Polypteridae > Polypterus > Polypterus bichir. Next base: position 45,649,108 of record JANRMT010062852.1, on the reverse strand, counting down.
CCTATCAGACAGCCTAGGTTTCACAATCACTCCTAACCCACTAACAGCTGTGTTTGCTGTACTCCCAGATGGGCTTAAAGTGGAGAAGGACAAACAAATTGTAATTACCTTTACCTCACTACTAGCACATAGACTTATCTTGCTCAGCTGGAAGAATCCTAGCCTACCTCTTTTAAGTCAGTTGGTAATTGATGCTATATACTATTTGAAATTGGAAAAAATCAAATTCTCACTTACAGGATTTGTTCAAAACTTTTTTTAAAAATCTGGCAGGATCTAATCAATAACAGTTTAGAATAAGCATTTATTGCTTTGAATAAAATCATTTAAATAAAGAAATAAATGTGGTTCATGTAAGTTATGCATGGATAGTTTATGCGTGGATTCAAACAATGAATGACTGAACTTATCGAATCACAGTTGTTGAACATTATAATGAAATAGACGCAGTACCTTGCAGTAATCTAAAATGTGTTGTTTGCGGTTTGTGTTTTACAGGACCAGACACTGGACGTGTGCAAATAGGATCCGCTTCATGGGAGGCCTTCCTTGACCGGTCTCCGCTAATGGAAGGGCATCGTGGCAGGAGGCTAGGGGCCAGACCAAGCCGAGATGCCTGCGAAGACCGGGAGGCAGCTTATACGTCCCCCAGGCCACGAGGGGTCAACCGCCCTGGATAAGGATGGGACCACGGGGACGGAGCCAGGAGGCTTAAACCCTTTGGTGCCCGTGACCGCCACCAGGGGGCGCCCCAAGCATCGTGGTGCCTGGGAAACCTGCAATTCCACCACACCTGGGCAGGTGGAGGACGAACTTTCCAGGGAGACCCGGAGTGCTTCCAGGAAGTGCCGCCAGAAGGTCATCAGCAAGCACCTGGAGAATATCTGGGAGAATATAAAAGGGGCCGCCTTCCTACAGTCAGAGAGCTAGAGTTAATTTATTCCAAAACTCTGGTCGTAACCTAATTTGGTCGTGACCCTAAGTAATTTCCCCCATAGGATTGTATGTAAATACAATTAATCTGTTCCAGACAGTAGGAACTGTATGTAAATATATTTTCTTTAAAGACTTTTAAGCACAAAAATAGTTAATTATCCCACAGAACGCACAGTGTAATAGTAAACTAAATGTAAAAACATTGAATAACACTGAGACAAACACCCAGGCTTCCTGCTCAGCTGCACGCTCGCTCTCTCTCTCTCACTTGCTCTCTCTTTCTCTCCTGCACCGGCTTTCTCCTCCTGCTTCCTGCCTTCACAGCGAATGCACAGGGAGAGACTGAACACATGT
>JANRMT010062852.1:45608815-45637818 GCA_026402145.1 Polypterus bichir lapradei | reverse complement strand
TTTTTTGCTGCCTTTTCAATTGTGTAATTCGGTTTTTGTTCAGCGCTCTTTGGAACTGTTGCTTTTTGTCTGTGCACTGCGTCAGTTCACGTGAGCCGCTCGGTGTACATGCATCGAAGTTTCCCAGCTGTGCTGGTGCCATGTCGTGCTATGTCCATGGCTGTATCTAATGTTACCTAAGTCCCGGCACTTAAAACTTTCTCTCGCAGTTTCGCTGAGTTTGTGCCAAACACCACCCTGACCATCTCATCTTCCTCTGCATAAGCACAGTCCTTCACCCATGAATATTTACCCGTGGCAGTGTTTCTATTGGATTGCCGCTGACGGACGGCCTTATATGGGCAGGCACTAAATTACAAACACTAGCGGCAGCCTGTCTATGAACTTAATTTAAAGTTTAGGTTTACATCGTGCTTTGTTTCCGAAGTAGCAGAACTTATGAATATGGTTGTATATGTCACTCGCTCGCTTCTTATTGTTTCGCTGCCTTCTCAATTACAGTATATAATGCATGTTTTCTTCAGCGCTTTTTGGGCCTCTTCCTGGTTTTCTACCTACTGCGTGATGTAGGTACACGTGGGAGGCGTGATGATGTGACACGAAACTCCGCCCCCACGGGTTTCACGCTCATCTCCATTACAGTAAATGGAGAAAAACAGCTTCCAGTTATGACCATTACGCGTAGAATTTCGAAATGAAACCTGCCCAACTTTTGTAAGGAAGCTGTAAGGAATAAGCCTGCCAAATTTCAGCCTTCTACCTACACGGGAAGTTGGAGAATTAGTGATGAGTCAGTCAGTCAGTCAGTCAGTGAGTCAGTGAGTGAGTGAGTGAGGGCTTTGCCGTTTATTAGTATAGATTGTGAGTTCAGCCCTCCGGTTGTAATATGACCAAGCTGTGCGCTGAGCTTACTCTTGAGCATGCAACGTACAGTTGGCCATGTGAACAGTAATCTTGTTTTAAATCTCACAGCTTGGATTGCTGCTGTCATAATCGGTTTGAGGTTCATGGTTTGTTTCAATTACGACAGTATTTGTAGGACTTGTGTTGAAGAGACATTCGGCATCTGTCAAGCGTTGTAAGTATACAACCAGATTCAGCGATAACTTCACATCCAGCTTTTGAGAGTTTAAACATTCATAAACATCAAAGTGTCCACTACTGAAATCGTCACCTGTCAATCTAAGATGTTTAAGAGGCATTGGCGGTTGTCGAAAGGTGTAAAATATTTGGCCATTTCGGTACACTTGAAAGCGACAACCAAACAATTCAGCGGCAGCCATCAACTCACATGCAGATGAATAGGTGAAGGGCTTAAGCATTTCACTGTTATAGTGCTCCTGTGTAGTATAATTATCTCCTGTACCGTCATCAGTCCACACCTTGAACCTGTCCCAGTCATTCAATACATAAGACACAATGTTCCTCCGGATATCAAGAGTGAGCCTGATATGGCCGTGCAATATGTAACAAAGAAAATGGAAAAGGTAGGTGCCATCTCCGGGCATGGAAACCACTCGGTAAGTGACAGTTCTTTGATCGATGGTGGTCACCTCGATAGGCATGTTAATGGGGGTACGTTGGAATGATAAAGGAAATGGGTACCTGAATAATGTAAAGTAAGTCTAAAATACCTATACAATAACTATAATCATAATAAATGAACAATAAAACAGTGGAGAAGCCGTGGATTAAATAAAAAGGCTGTAGTTATCAGCAGGGAGACGTGAATCCCATGGCAAAGCAAGGAAGGGAATGTAGAGACTGGAGCGACGGACGGCCTTATATAGGCAGGCAGCCAACAAAGTGGGAGGCGTTGGGATGGGGGACCCAACGCCACCTCACACGGTGACCGAGCTGCAGGCTATGGAAGTATATATAAGTAAGTAGGATTCAGTTAGCATTGGGAACCCGCATACCAAATTTCTTGAAGATGGGCCCATAAGTAACAAAGACCATTGAAAAGTTCAATATGGCGGCCGACAGTGGCATCATACCATCGAAATAAGTACCAAATTTCAGCCTTCTACCTACACAGGAAGTTAGAGAATTAGTGACATTGGAAAGTTCAATATGGCGGCTGACAATGGCGTCATACCACCAAAATAAGTACGTACATTGGTTTCGGTTCGCGCAGGGAAGCCGCCTACCAAATTTCGTGAAGATGGGGCCATGAATAAGAAAGTTCAACATGGCGGACGTTGTTGACCGTTATGACCGTTACACATAAAATTTTTGAAATGAAACCTGCTTAACTTTTGTAAGTAAGCTGTAAGGAATGAGCCTGCCAAATTTCAGCCTTCTACTTACACGGGAAGTTGGAGAATTAGTGACGTTGGAAAGTTCAATATGGCGGCCGACAGTGGCGTCATACCACCGAAATAAGTACGTACAACGGTTTTGGTTAGCGCAGGGAAGCCACCCACCAAATTTCGTGAAGATGGGGTCAGCGTTCTACCTACACGGGAAGTTGGAAAATTAGTGACGTTGGAAAGTTCAATATGGCGGCCGACAGTGGCGTCATACAATTGAAATAAGTACGTACATCGGTTTTTATTAGCGCAGGGAAGCCGCCTACCAAATTTCGTGAAGATGGGGCCATAAATAAGAAAGTTCAACATGGCAGACGTTGTCGACCGTTATCGACCGTTATGACTGTTACGTGTAGAATTTCGAAATGAAACCTGCTTAACTTTTGTAAGTAAGCTGTAAGGAATAAGCATGCCAAATTTCAGCCTTCTACCTACACGGGAAGTTGGAGAATTAGTGATGAGTCAGTCAGTGAGTGAGTGAGTGAGTGAGTGAGTGAGTGAGTGAGTGAGTCAGTGAGGGCTTTGCCGTTTATTAGTATAGATATATATAAAATATATTTCTAGTGTGCTTTCTGTGATTGCCTAATGTCACACCAACTTAAAAATAATCCTTTGCAGTGATAAAATAGTCATTATGATGTTTATCTTCAGACAACTATTTCTACTCTACTTTTTTGGCTTTTTATGAGTCAGTGATGACTTTTACTTACTGTATGGCAATGAAGAACAACCACAGTCAGCCATCATGCCAAGTCCTAGTTATTTCTTATCAAGTAAAAATGGCACAGTTAATTTTAAGGCTACAAAAGAGTCTTAGATAAGGTTCAAAAATTACAACTAATATACAACACTAACTGAAACAAGTTTTCCAACAAATCAAACAGTAATATGCACTCCCACATACAAATCAACACAGGGATCAGTACTAGGCAGAACCCACACGCTAACCCAAAGAACAAATTACGGTTTACAGACTTCAAGAGAGTGGCCTGGTATCTGCTATGGCACTCACTAGGGAGGAGGAAGCATCATTAACCTGTAGAACACCAAGACCAAGAAGGCAGTTACTCAATCAACCTGCTATGAAGGTCCAATATTCACAGGGACCAAAGGGAGGCAATGCTATCTGGTAGCAGTCAGCACAATTATTGAGATGGTGAATTGCTTAATTAATATCAGCTTTATGGGGCAAATAGTATTTTGTGATCTGACCAAGATTCTACTTTTTATATAATACAGTTAATGTAGTATTCAAAGAAAGAATGTATACATGTAGTGTGGGATCATTTTGATCCAGGTTCCAGTAATATTCAGGTAGCATAAACAAGATTTAGCTATTTCAAAATCAAACAGTACTACAAAATGTGTCATTGTTATGAAAATACATGGATTATAAGCATACTTTAAATTACAACCTTATGTTATAATTACAGCCAGCACTTGTGTTCAGATATATGTAAAAATTTACTTTAAACTCTTGACAGTTTTAAAAAATAAACAGAATTGAAGTTTTCCTTGAACCACTGTAATAATTTCTAATAAAACAGTTGTGACCTTAGTCTACAAGTTCTGATGAATTTTCATAACACTGTGAGATCAACATACAAAGGCAACAGTCCATCAGTAATTATTCTGTAAAGACTGACATGATATAAAGACTGACATATTAATGTACAATAAGAGACACTATTCAATGGCCAGGCTTTAGCATCTGAAGCACTATTCTCCAGCTGTTTCTGAGTATCTTTATAAAGCTAATGGAAATCCCCATGACTATGCTAGTACTGAAACCAAACTATCAAGCAAGTAATTTGACTCAGGAAAATGCCAAGACTGAATAAAAGAACTTTTGTGATGCTGGAAAATACGATGAAATGTTTAGCTAAAGTTAAAAAGAAAAATGCTCACTATGCCGATTCTGAACACCTGATATTCTCACTAAGCTTGTAAACAGTTACTGGTAGGAATTATCAACTTTAAAGATGTGGTTTCTTTTAGCAGAGTTAGCACATATACAATGAAGTACAAGTAAATTTGAAAAATAGAGAACAGCTCATTTAGTACAACTACTATTATGAAACACAAACCTTTCAGGAACGTCCCGATGTATTTTATTTCCTCCAGATTTGTGAGGGACTTTGGCATTCTTGTTGGCTGTCATTGTTGGCTCTGTCTAAAGTGTTCAAGGTCACCTGTACCAAAAGTTGAAAACAAAAAAATTATTAAGCATATGAAATAGACCTTGAAAACAGATAAAGTTTACATGAGCAAAGGTGTAGTAGGTTATTTTTGCTCTTAATAAAAAAATAAACAGTACTAGATATGGTGCTACACTTGTTAAAACAGAAACTGCTAACTTATTGCTGTAATTAATAATATTCAAATAATTACCTATTTCAAACTTAAAAAAAAAATCATTCTGTTTTCAGAATAGAAAATGACCTTTTAATAGTATTTAATAATTACCTATAGTTGATTTAAGCACGAAGCTTAGCAACATTTTTAATACTTTTTATGTTTCATACATTTCACACAAATTTGGTTATGGGACGAATTACAGGTAGATGGGTTGATATACATTACACTGTCACAGAAAACAGCCTTTTATGTATTTTGTGATCTCTGTGACCTAAACCAACCTTATTTAAGACCTTGTTCGCACGTCAAGCGTAAAATAATGGTCAGAATTGCAAAGGATATGTTACCATCAATCACATGCTAAAGGAGTATTTTTTCAAAAAATTAATGAAGCAGTGGGCAACCATGACTCCACTTTATAAATGAAAATTCTATGCCTCTCTATTATAAATCCATCCATTTCCTGAACTTACCCTTTACATTGTATTTTTGCTGGGAACTGTACCCCAGCCTAGCACTATCCAGGGTAAGGTCAACACCATACAGCCATTAAACTCTGTTTTGTTACGTGTGCATTTTGCATGTTCTCTTCATGTGTAACAGTGAATATGATTAAGCTGGTTAGAAAATGAGGCATCATTGCTAATAAGCCTTTAAACATACAAATGTAACACTCCAAAATGGCAACAAAACATGGTTATTATCAGTATGTTGTGTCTATGATGAGTCTAAGAAATAACAGTTCTATAATAATAATGAAGATAGTACAGTTGAGTAAGTCAAAATGAAATGTATTGAGTCTAGGCATAAGGTTAAATATCAAAATCACACGCCTAGTCACCATTTCAAATGAAAATATCGGTCCATCCATCCATTTTCTGCTTTCACCATTATAGGATCACTTGGCAAAAGGGAGCAAACATCCTGGAAATAATGCCAGTCCATCTCAAGGCAAACTCACAAAGGGCCAATTTAAACTTTAAACTAAGAGACTATGCATGTTTTTAGGAAATGGAAGGTGACTACTGTCACCAGGGAAAACCAATGCTAACATCAGAAGAACCTGTAAAATCTATAAAGGCATTAAGCAGACCAGAGTAATTAAGCCCAGATCTTTGGAACTGATCATTAAACACTTCTCTTACTATTTAATATAGAAATAATGATAGAAAAAATTAACGAGAAGCATATTGTTAAATTCTTTGATTCATCTGCAGCTTCAAAGTTTACAAACATTTTAAGCAACCAATCCATTTGTAGTGCTTACTACAATAGTGAGGATAATGTAAATAGTAAAGTGGAAAATTTTAATACTAAAGTGAGATCTGCCGCTGACATAGTTGCTCCTGAAAAGACAGTTAAAAAATCCTCCAGCACTGCTACACTATGGAAGTCCCAAAGAGTGTCTGATCTAAAGAAAACATGCCGGAGAGCTGAGCGTAAATGGAGAAAAACTAAACTGATTATCCACTATAAGATATTGAAGACTAAAATAACAGAATATAACAATATAGTCCATCTTGAGAGGCGAGGCTGTTTCTCTAAAATTATAAATAACAATGCTAGTAATCCCAGAGTTTCATTCTCTACAATTGATCATCTGCTAAACCCAGGTCACTCAATGGAATGCCTCCAAATAACTTCCAGTGAAACATGTGAGGCTTTTGCTGTAATTTTTAATCACAAAATTATTAGAAATAATATAGTACATCTCCCCAATACTGATCCTCTTAAACCCCAGTACTCCATTTTAAGCAAATTAAATTCTTTCACCAGGATACATTTACCTGATTTATATAAAATAATTTCTCAACTGAGACCCTCCACCTGTGTCCTTGACGCAATACCAACAAGTTTTTTCAAAGAAGTATCCAGCGTGCTAATAGATAATATTCTTGACATAATAAATTTATCATTAGATATGGGGGACTTCCCAGACTGTCTTAAGACTGCTGTAGTTAAACCCCTGCTCAAGAAAAATAATCTTAATTACTCTGCTTTTGAAAATTTTAGAACTATTTCTAACCTGCCTGTCTTAAGTAAAATCCTAGAAAAGGCAGTCATTATACAGTTAAATGACCACCTCAATAAACCTGCTATTCTTGATAAGTTTCAGTCAGGTTTTAGAACAAATCACAGTACAAAAATTGCACTCGTTAAAGTAGTAAATGACTTGCGGGTAAATACCAACAGAGGCCGTTTATCTGTTCTCATCCTCTTAGATCCGAGTGCCGCATTTGATACCATTGATCACAATATTCTTAGAAATCGTATTAGTCAATGGGTGGGCCTCTCTGGCAGTTTCTTAAATTGGTTTGAGTCTTACCTGGCAAGTAGAAAATTCTTTGTTAGTTGTAGTAATTATACTTCGAAGAACCATAATATTCTATATGGTGTTCCATAAGGATCTATCCTGGGTCCACTGCTCTTTTCAATCTCCATGCTTCCATTAGGCCAGATTATCTCAAGGCATAACGTGAGCTACCACAGCTATGTTGATGACATGCAACTGCATTTATCAATAGCGCCTGGTGACCCCAATTCTCTTAGTTCACTGACACAATGTCTTACTTATGTTTCTGAATGGATGAGTAGTAATTTTCTCAAACTAAATAAGGAGAAAACAAAAATGTTAGTGATTGGCAAAAATGGATATAATTAGGGTATTAGAAATAAATTTGATCCATTAGGATTAAAAGTCAAGACAGAGGTAAAGAATTTAGGGGTAATTATTGACTCTGACCTGAATTTTAAATCGCATATTGATCGGATCACTAGGACATCATTTTTTTACTTAAGAAATATAGAAAAGGTTAGATTTTTTATAAATTTGCAAGATGCTGATAAATAAGTCCACGCTTTTGTTTTCAGCTGGCTAGTTTACTGTAATGCTCTCCTCTCAGAATTACCCAAAAAAGACATCAATCGATTATGACTAGTACAGAATGCAGCTGCAAGAATCTTAACTAGGAAAAGAAAATCTGAGCACATCTTTCCTGTTCTGATATCACTACATTGGTTACCAGTGCCATTTAGAATCAACTTTAAAATACTGCTTATGGTTTACAAAGCCTTAAATAATCTCGCTCTATCCTATATTTTTATAGATTACACCCCAAACCGTAATCTTGATCTTCAAATGAGTGTCTGCTTATAATTCCAAGAGCTGTACTTAAAAGTAGTGCTGAGGCTGCCTTCTGCTGTTATGCACCTAAAATCTGGAATAGCTTACCAATAGAAATTCGCCAGGCTAATACAGTGGAGCACTTTTAAAAAAACTGCTAAAAACTCATTGTTTTAACATGGCTTTCTCATACCTTTACTTTATTTTAACTCTGATTTTCTGTATATGCATTTAATTATCATTATCATTCATGGTGGCTCCAAAAACTGTAGTAACCCCTACTTTCTCTACTATTCTTTTTACAGTTTTCTGTGGTGGTGATCAAAGCACTGTGCTGTCCCTACATTGATGGATTTAAGGCCAGAGGTCCACATGACCATCATCATCAAATTCTTCCATGTGAAGCCTGAAAACCATGAGGACTGACTGAGATCATTTATGTTAGGTAGAATGCCTACAGGGGGCTAGACAGTCTCTTGGCCTGGAACCCCTGCAGATTTTTTTTCTGCAGCCAGCTGGAGTTTCTTTTTTGTTTTTTCTGTCCTCCCTGGCCATCGGACCTTACTTCAATTCTATTTAAATTAGTATTGCCTAATTTTTTTTTTTGTTCTTTATTTCGTCTTATTAAATTTCTTATATTAGGAATTTGTTAGTTTTCACATATCCCTTGGGGTCAGAGTGAAAGTTAAGGGTCTTGCTCATGGGCCCAGCAGAGTAGAATCTCTTTTGGCAGTGACGGGGATTCGAACCGGCAACCTTCTGGATACCAGCACAGATCCTTACCCAGAGCCACCACTCTGCCCATATTTATTGTTATATTTTGCCTTTTTTCTCTTTCTTCATCTTGTAAAGTACTTTGAGCTACACCATTTGTATGAAAATGTGTTATATAAATAAAAGTTGTTGTTGTTGTTTAAAGAATATGAAAAATTCCAACAGAGTCTGGTAGAATATGAGAAAACTGCAGCATTGTAATAAGCTACGCAAATTGTGAGATTTTTTTTTTTAACTCTTTTGAGACCCTCCCCAACTGGACGACACGCCGAAAAGCGATTGATGAGTCTGTCAAGGCCTGCTGTTCTGTCGCCAAGGCAACAGCAGCTTCATAGCACCCTGCAGGTTCACAGCAACTCACAAGTTCGCACTGCCTCCTCGCGCAACACGTCTGTTGCCCGATGGGTGATGTGGAGAACACTATAACTTAGCCACTAACCATTTTCTCTGTCTGTGTGTAGCAGAGTGGCAGCTCCTGCTGCAAAAAATAGATGTGCTCTTCCTGTTTCAAGTTGAATCAAGCTGATTTTCCTGAAATCCTTAGACTCAGTCTCGTCTTTTGGCTGCAAGGCAGCGACTCAAGCGTCACATGGTACCAAGAGTGAGTTCCTTGCACCAATGGAACCCCAAGATCCACATAACATCCTGATACCAGCAAGATGAGGCTCCAGTGGGCGCTCCTGTCTTTGTATGCCCCAGGGCTGTGCTGATGAATATGACTCTCTCAAACAACCCAGAGTGTTTCCAATTCTGCTTCAAGCACGCAGAAACACTGATGCACTGGGATAGGTGAGGCTGGACAGCTATTTTGGCCCTGCTTTTAACCGGAGATGCCCTACAGGTCATGCGAAACCAGCCTCCCAAAAGGCTCAATGATTATTATTTCCTGAAGCAACAGATCCTCCTCCGCACGGCTATGAGTCCAGTTTTGTCTGTGGTGCATTGACCCGGACTGGCCTATACAAGGACATGTTCAGGACTTAGTGGACCTGATTCAAAACTGGTTCCATGGGGACACCTTAGAGTGAATTGTAGAGAAGCTCACTGTTGATGTAGTCCTGACAGGGATAGACTTTGTGATGAGATGTGATGTGATGAGATGTTTGTGATGAGATGACCTTTGTGATGAGATGCCCCAGAACGACATCCACTCACTGTTAGACCTGACCTGCAGACTGGAGGGAGTCCAAGCCACCTGGAAGCAGAGGGGCTATCTGGACTTGGCCCCGACTTTCGATCTAACTAGCATAGGCTCCTAGGTTTGCCAATGCCATGGATAGAAGACGCCATCGTAGGAACTCCATAATGGGGACTGAGCGCAGGAGCTTTCGCTGTGATCAACCGGGACATCTGGCTCAGAACTGCTGCCTCCCACCTGTAAAAATCATAGACATCAGTCTGGCCCAGGTATGCGGCGCGCAAGTTTCCCCCAAAATGTTAGTCAAAGATAATTTTAAGGTCTTTATTAAGCTGACCGGATGTGAAATCCCAGCGCTGTTGGACTCTGGTAGCAACCTCTTTGTAGTTCACTGTGACTTGTCCCAGCAGACTCCATATAGGAACCCACACCAGGTGAACCTTCACTGTGTCCATGGGGACGTTAAAATATATATATGATCACGTAGTTCTGATGGGGGATTTTAATGTACACATTGATGTGGAAACTGACACTTTTAGCAAATGTTTTACTTATTTGTTAAATTCAGTAGGATTTTGTCAGATTGTCAAAGGTCCAACTCATAATCATAACCACACATTAGATTTAATTATAACTTACAAAGTTGAAATTCAAAATTTAAATATTACTCCATTAAATGTAGTTATTTCTGATCACTTCTTAATTACATTTGATTTAGTTCTGCCCATGCCAACGCACTCACAGATTAAAACAAAGACAGTGCGACATCTAGATTGTAATTCTGCTTCAAAATTTATAGACACCTTGAGTAAGTCGAGTGTAATTGTGGAAAACCAATTAGATCAGTTAACATCAAATGTAAACATGGAAAACAATTTAGATCAGCTAATATCACATTATAATGTAACCTTGAGAGATGCTCTGGACACAGTGGCTCCCCTTAAAACAAAAGTGATCAAAGCGCATAGAAACTCTCCCTGGTTTAATGAAAATACTCGAGCTCTTAAATTAGAGTGTCGAAAACTGGAGCGTAGATGGAGAACAACAAAGCTACATGTCTTTCAAATTGCATGGACAGAGAGTGTTAATAAATATAAAAAAGCCCTCTTTAAAGCTCGCTCAGAATACTATTCTACATTAATAGATAGCAATAATAAAAATCCTCAGGTACTGTTTAGAACAGTGGCTAAATTAACAAATGGTAACTCAGATCAACAGTGCAAAATACCAACAGATATTAGCAGTACAGACTTCATGAACTTCTTCAATGAGAAAATTAAAAATATAAGATCCCAGATCTCAGCATCACAGTACAAACCAAATACTAGCTTAGCAGACCCTGCTGCACATTGCATTCAGCACTTTAGTAATTTTAATCCTGTAACTGAGCAGGAAGTCTTAACTTTAATTACTAAAATGAAGCCCTCTACTTGTTCCCTAGATCCAGTGCCAACAAAACTAGTAAAAAGTGCAATGGATGTTCTTGCAGCACCTATTCTAACCGTTATCAATAGTTCATTACTGCATGGCACAGTACCTGATGCACTAAAAGTGTCAGTCATTAAACCTTTACTTAAAAAGTCAGACCTAGACCCACACATACTAAATAATTATAGGCCTATTTCAAATTTACCATTTCTCTCTAAAATACTAGAAAAAGTAGTCGCCAGTCAGCTTCAGTCACACCTTATGCATTACAATTTATTTGAGAAATTCCAGTCTGGTTTTCGCACTGGTCATAGTACAGAAACTGCACTAACACGGGTTGTAAATGACATTCTGATATCCTCTGATGAAGGAAACTCCACTGTAATTATGTTATTAGACTTAAGTGCAGCATTTGACACCATTGACCATTCTATTTTACTGCACAGGCTAAAAAATGATGTTGGTCTTACAGGCCACGTGCTCGCTTGGTTTAGTTCTTATTTATCAAATCGATTCCAATATGTACAGAAATGTGCTGACAGTACTCCATCATTATACACAGAAGTTCAATATGGTGTCCCACAGGGCTCAGTACTGGGACCTTTACTGTTTTCACTTTACATGCTTCCACTGGGATCTCTCATTAGGAAACATAATGTTAATTTTCACTCGTATGCAGATGACACCCAGTTATACCTTTCATTTAAATCAAATGAAGTTTCTCCGATGTTGTCTTTAATTAGTTGTGTTAGTGAATTAAAGGAATGGATGAATGAGAACTACTTGTCTTTAAATACAGATAAAACAGAGATGTTAATTGTTGGAGGGAATGACGCTGATCACAGCAATATTTTGTCGACATTTAACTCAGTTGGAATCCCAATTAATTTTACTGAATCAGCCCGCAATCTAGGAGTTATCTTTGATTCTAGCATGTCATTTAAAGCACATATTACAAAGTTGTCCAAAACATGTTTCTTCCATCTTAAAAATGTTAGGAAATTAAGGCGCTTTCTAAATAAACAGGATTGTGAGAAATTAATTCATGCATTTATCTCTAGTAGGATTGACTACTGTAATGCGGTGTTCACTGGCTGTTCAAACTGTTCTTTATACAGCCTCCAGTTAATCCAAAATGTGGCTGCAAGAATTATTACAAGAACAAGAAAATATGAACACATAACTCCAGTTCTTAAATCCTTACACTGGCTCCCGGTTAAGTTTAGGGCAGATTTCAAAATCCTCCTTTTAACATATAAAGCATTAAATGGCCAAGGTCCGGCTTACTTGTCTGAACTTATCATGACTTACAAACCTGAGCGCACATTAAGATCTCAAGATGCCGGTCTGCTTATGATTCCAAGGATTAATAAAATAACAGTGGGAGGTCGAGCTTTTAGTTACAGGGCCCCTAAACTGTGGAATGGTCTTCCTGCTTCTATAAGAGATGCCCCTTCGGTCCCAGCCTTTAAATCCCGGCTGAAGACTTACTACTTCAGTTTAGCATATCCTGACTAGAGCTGCTGATTAACTGTACATACTGCATCTCTGTTGTTAGTCATTAGCACTAAAACATAAGTAACATGATAAGTATAATTGAATACTAACCCTCACCTATTCTGTTTCTGTTCTCGGTACTCAAATGTGGCAATTGGTGCCACGGCCCACCTGCCAAGTTGTTTGCCTACCTATGGTAAAGTCATCCCTGGTGGAGGATCACAGGAATCATGGGAAAGAGGGGCCCTTTCATCGGATTGGCTGGCCGAGCAACGTTTCAGCCGTGGAATGGCCAAATGGGGAGGCAGCTTGACGGATGAGGTCTCCAGCACTCTAAAAATATCAAAATCTTATTATATGATATCATCTACTGTTAAATTCTGCTCTGTACTTCTAAAATTTTTATTATTATGCTTTATTAAGGATTTGTTCTGTTCTGTGTATTGTATTGTATTGTATTGAACCCCTTCTTTTGACACCCACTGCACGCCCAACCTACCTGGAAAGGGGTCTCTCTTTGAACTGCCTTTCCCGAGGTTTCTTCCATTTTCCCTACAAGGTTTTTTTGGGAGTTTTTCCTTGTCTTCTTAGAGAGTCAAGGCTGGGGGGTTGTCAAGAGGCAGGGCCTGTTAAAGCCCATTGTGGCACTTCCTGTGTGATTTTGGGCTATACAAAAATAAACTGTATTGTATTGTATATAAGACTATCTTTTTAGACTTAAAGGGAAGAAGTTTAAGGTTTGGACTGCCATATCAGACACTTCACCCTGGCCTCTTTTAATAGGGAATGCCCTTTTCCCATAGGTCTTGGCCACCTGCACAGCACCTACCTCTGTAGTGGATAGAGGGAGACTCGCCACAGACAATGTCAATCAAAGAGCCAGGTTTGAAATTGAACCTGAGTTGTCCAGTTAGGACCCTGGACAGCTGGCAGACTTTTCCACCCTGTAGCTCATGTCAACAACTTCCCCAGACCAGACACCTGCTACGGACCCTAGCGAAGTACCGGCGGGGTGAAGCACAATGCTGGGTGAGGCGCAGAGGAAGCAGAGGCCGCCACTCAGGCAGAGTCTGCCTGCCTGCAACAAGCCAACAGCAACTTGCATTTTGCATTCAAACAAGACCACATCACAAGTGACTCTTACGATCTTTGAGAGGGAGGACCTGAACTTTTAAAACACCACACTTTTTAATTAATGATGGTTTCTTGTATCAGGTAATTACTGATTGCATGGGGGATGGGCGGAATTGAGCAATTGGTGGTGCAGGCATGGGGAGATGGTATTAAAAATTGCTCACGCCCATGTTTTGGGAGGTAATCTCGGCACGGAGAAGACGAGGGCACGCATTTGGAAATGCTTTTATTGGCTGAAAATGGGCCGGGAAGTGGAGCAGTTTGGCAGTGCGTGTCCTGACTGTAAGATTGTTTCTGTTCATAGACCCACTAGAGCTCCACTCTCACCAATGCCTATTTTGGATGTTCCCTTTGAGAAGGTGGGGCTAAATATTGTAGGCCCGCTTCCAAAAAAAATGGTTTTCAGTACATGCTCGTGTTGGTTGACTATGAGACAAGATACCCCAAAGTGGGTGCTCTATGAAGGGCGATTGCACAAATTGTCGCTAAAGTTCTCTTGAAAATGTTCACACATATTGGAATCCCGCGTGAGATTTTAACTGATTAGGGAGCACCCTTAATCTCTTGTGTCATGAAGCAACTGTGTGACAGCCTCGCAATAAAGCACCACTGTTTATCATCCACAGACGAATGCCCTGACTGAGCAGTTTAATAAAACATTCAAATAGATGATACGTCAGGTAGCCCATGATGCCCCGACCTCCTGGGATACCATGCTGCCTTTTCTCCTGTTTGCTGTTCATGAATCCCCCCAAGCAACCACCAGGTTGAGTCAGTTTGAACTACTGTTTGGCCAACAACCACACAGGGTGTTAAGACATTTTTCAGGAGGAATAGGCAAGGGATCCACGAGGCACCTCGCAGGGGCACATTTGTCAATTGAGTCGTTTTGCTCAAAGAACAGATCTCAAGGTTGTCCTCTATTGGCGAGGAACGTACGCAGCGTGAACAAGAGGCACAAAAACAAAATTATGACAAAAAAAGCAAACTCCACGAGTATAAGAAGAGGGATTGGGTATTGGTGTTGAACTCTTCAGACCCACATAAATTTCAGGCAAAATGGCAGTAGAAGAGCACATTAGTCCAGTGAATTATGAAGTCAGAATTCCAGATCGGTGGAAGTCTGTGCAGGTTTTGAATATTAATCTGCTGAAAAAGTGGCATGAACTGCATGAGGCCCTTGTCACACCAGCAACAGTCGATCAAAATGAAGCCACTATTGGCGATGATTTAACGGATGCCCAGAAGGCAAAGTTGTTGACACTGATTGGAAGGAACTCTGATATCTTTTCGGCCTTGCCTTACCGGACAGAAATTGTGGAACACACGATAGTAACTTCACCCGGTGTTACTGTATATGTGCCTCCTTATCGCCTGCCAGAGGCAATGAGGAAGGTGATACATAAGGAGGTGAAAAAGATGGTCAAATTAAGAGTTATCCACGAAAACAAAAGTGAATGGTGGAGTTCAGCTGTTCTGGTTCTCAAAACTGGAGGGCTGGGTCTGGTTTTGTATAGATTTCCGTCACTTGAAAAAGATTTCCAAATTTGATGTGTACCCAAAGCCTGACTTGTCCAGCAAGCCTCGTATATCTCCACCCTGGATCTCACGAAAGGGTATTGGCAGATGCCTTATAGGAATCCAGTTGCAAGAAAACAACATTCATCACCCCAGATGGGTTGTTCAAGTTCACCAGGCTCCCTTTCGGTCTCCATGGGGTTCCATTGACGTTTCAACGGATGATGGACCAAATCCTGTGACAACTGTATTTTAAGTGACGACTAGAGATCTCACCTTGACCGCCTGTAGGCGGTGCTTCACAGTTTGAGGCTGGCGGGATTGACGGCTAACCCTAAGAAGTGCAAGCTGGGTATGTCAGAAACCTATTATTTGGGGTATTCCATAGGAAAGGGTCTGCTCAAGCCTCAGATGAACAAGGTGGGGAGGTGCTTGCATATCCAAGTCTCTAAATGCAGAGGCAGGCTCGTGCCTTCCTTGAGCTCATGGGGTACTACCAATTTTGAGCATCAGCCCCCCCCCCCCCCCACCCTTACTGACTTGACGAAGGGCAGAAAGAATTGTAGTATTGTCTGGTCTGATGCCTGTAACATAGCCTTCTCTGACTTAAACCCACTTTATCCTCATTCCCAGTTCAACAGAATCCGTACTATTTGAAATAATTTTTTTCCTAGACGGATGCAAGTGCTTTCAGATTAGGAGTGTTGCTTCCTCAATGTTTCAATGGAGAAGAACACCCCAGCGAAAACTGCTTCCCAGGGAGTGCAATTGCTCATCCATAGAGAAGAAATGTTTAACGATTAAGTGGGCAGTGGAGGCCCTCTGGTGTACCTGTGAGGGCAGCGGTATATCCTGGTGACTGATCACGCCCCACTTCAGTGGCTTTACAGTTAGAAGGATGCAAATGCCTGGCTCACTCAGTGGTTTATTCGTTTACAGCCATTTGCCTTTACTGTTTGCCACCGGCCCAGGGGCTGAGGGGAAGAGGTGAGATTTTTTAACTCTTTTGAGACCCACCCCAAGGAGGTGACATGCCAAAATGTGATTGACGCGTCTGTTGAGGGCTGCTTTTCCTTTGCCAAGGTAACAATAGGTTTATAGTGCCCCACAGGTTCGCACCACATCACGGGTTCGCCAACTCACAGAGGCAAAGGCAAGCTCACCACCTCCTTGTGCAAGACGTCTGTCAACTGATGGATGATGTAAGGAATACTATAACTTGGCCACTAACCTGGCCCCAGCCCTATCCATTTTGCTCTGTCTGTGTGTAGAACAGTGGTAGTTTCCGCTGCAGTAAATAACCTTGCTCTTCCTGTTTCAAGTTGAATAAAGCTGATTTTCCTGAAATCCTTAGACTCATCCTTGTCTTTTGGGTACAAGGCAGCAACTCACATGTCACAATATGATAATAGGTAGTAAAAAGCTCAATGCTGATCATATTAATACTAATGCTATTGTTTCAGTTTTGGCCAAAACTGCCAAAAATAAAGATTTTGGGGCATTAGGGTTACAGAATTTCACATCTACCCAAATGTTCCTTATTACAGCCTGAACTATTGTATGCAGTACTGTTTTCATAAATGCCATAAGGTGTTACTTAGTAAGTGGCAAACCATCACTGAGAATGACACCCACTTTTTTACATTTTCACCAGACCAAGAGAAGCAGACAAAAATTAATGATAAGCTGCAGTCACATTTATTATGTACATATGCTCTGGTGATCATGTCATTATTATCTGGTTAGACAGCTACAGTACCGTGAACAACCCAATGAAATTTTGCATACTGCAACTAGTAATAAGAAACTGCTAATGCTAAAAGTTTTACATTTCGGACTTACAGCTTTTGTATCCTTACTTCACTGAAGTAATAAATGAGTGAATGTTTTTCTGAAGGTTAATATGAAGTATCAAATGGTACATCATCTGTTTTTCATCATATGTGAAATTAACCAGGATTCCATAGTCTTAAGCACATTAACTTACTCATAGGAGTCCATAAGATGACAGGTATAGATGTCAGGTACACAATTAATATTTCCACTTGAAGACATTTTATGACATCAGATGTGATAACAGCAATATAAATAGCAATTATTCATTAACAGTGTTTCTCAATAAAATAACTCCATTATCAAGCTTAGTTTATAAATTTCATTTTTTTAATAGCTCGCAAAAAAGTGTGTATGACTGACCTGATAGTTACATGATAGTTAACAAGGTAAACCTTCCTTTATTCTCAAATGTTGTGGTGTGCTGGTCACAACACATATAGAGTGTTGTAAGCTGCACTTACTAAATAACTATCAATATGCCGGAATAAGTGTAAAGGCCTCAACTGACAAGTTAAGGGAATTAAGCCCCTTTGTCTTAACATACAGTGCATCCGGAAAAGTATTCACAGTGCATCACTTTTTCAACATTTTGTTATGTTACAGCCTTATTCCAAAATGGATTAAATTCATTTTTTTACTCAGACTTCTACACACAACACCCCATAATGAAAACATGAAAAAAGTTTACTTGAGGTTTTTGCAAATTTATTAAAAATAAAAAAACTGAGAAATCACATGTACATAACTATTCATAGCCTTTGCCATGAAGCTCAAAATTGAGCTCAGGTGCATCCTGTTTCCCCTGATCATCCTTGAGATGTTTCTGCAGCTTAATTGGAGTCCACCTGTGGTAAATTCAGTTGATTGTACATGATTTGGAAAGGCACACACCTGTCTATATAAGGTCTCACAGTTGACAGTTCATGTCAGAGCACAAACCAAGCATGAAGTCAAAGGAATTGTCTGTAGACCTCCGAGACAGTATTGTCTCGAGGCACAAATCTGGGGAAGGTTACAGAAAAATGTCTGCTGCTTTGAAGGTCCCAATAAGCACAGTGGCCTCCATCATCCGTAAGTGGCAGAAGTTCGAAACCACCAGAACTCTTCCTAGAGCTGGCCGGCCATCTAAACTGAGCGATCGGGGGAGAAGGGCCTTAGTGAGGAAGGTGACCAGAAGGACAACCATCTCTGCAGCAATCCACCAATCAGGCCTGTATGGTAGAGTGGCCAGATGGAAGCCACTCCTTAGTATGAGACACATGGCAGCCCGCCTGGAGTTTGCCAAAAGGCACCTGAAGGACTCTCAGACCATGAGAAACAAAATTCTCTGGTCTGATGAGACAAAGATTGAACTCTTTGGTGTGAATGCCAGGCGTCACGTTTGGAGGAAACCAGGCACTGCTTATCACCAGGCCAATACCATCCCTACAGTGAAGAATTGTGGTGGCAGCATCATGCTGTGGGGATGTTTTTCAGCGGCAGGAACTGAGAGACTAGTCAGGATAAAGGGAAAGATGACTGCAGCAATGTACAGAGACATCCTGGATGAAAACCTGCTCCAGAGCGCTCTTGACCTCAGACTGGGGCGACGGTTCATCTTTCAGCAGGACAACGACCCTATGTACACAGCCAAGATATCAAAAGAGTGGCTTCAGGACAACTCTGTGAATGTCCTTGAGTGGCCCAGCCAGAGCCCAGACTTGAATCCGATTGAACATCTCTGAAGAGATCTTAAAATGGCTGTGCACCGACACTTCCCATCCAACCTGATGAAGCTTGAGAGGTGCTGCAAAGAGGAATGGGCAAAACTGGCCAAGGATAGGTGTGCCAAGCTTGTGGCATCATATTCAAAAAGACTTGAGGCTGTAATTGCTGCCAAAGGTGCATCGACAAAGTATTGAGCAAAGGCTGTGAATACTTATGTACATGTGAATTCTCAGTTTTTTTATTTTTAATAAATTTGCAAAAACCTCAAGTAAACTTTTTTCATGTTGTCATTATGGGGTGTTGTGTGTAGAATTCTGAGGAAAAAATGAATTTAATCCATTTTGGAATAAGGTTGTAACATAACAAAATGTGGAAAAAGTGATGCGCTATGAATACTTTCCGGATGCACTGTAGATGTTGTTATGTGGACCTAATTAAAGATTTCAGAACACTTAAAGGTATCAATCGGGAAGAATTATTTTGGTTAAGCAGTGCATCGCATACAACCGTCAAAAATAAGGAAAGATACATATGACCATTTTCATAGGAGCAAACCACACCCCACCAACACTCAAGGCTGGCAATCTACTTAACCTCGTTCTCTCATGCAACTGCATTCCCAGAAATGCAACTGTCACTTCTCGTTCATGCAAGTTCATGCTGTATAACATTCTCAATATCAGACCTTATCTAATGTAATATGTGGCACAACTTCTGGTCCAGGCTTTGGTCTTATCACATCTGGTCTACTGCAACTCACTTCTGGCAGGAGTATCCACATGTGCTATCAATTCACTGCAGATGATTCAGAAAGCAGTAGCCCATCTTTATTTAACCAAAGGAGACAGGCACATGTCACTTCTCTCTTCAGGTCACTACATTGGCTCCCTGTAGCAGCTTGCATTAGGTTCAAATCTCTGATGCTCGTCTACAGCACCTGTGTATAAGGAGACACTGGTGAGGTGCTATATTCCTTCTCACCCACTCAGGTCTGCCACAGTACAGTGCCTGGTGATGCAGCCTCTGCGTGGTATCAAGTCTTAATCCAGACTCTTTTCCTGTGTAGTTCCTAGTTGGTGAAACAAGCTGCCCATCTGTACTGCTGACTCCCTCAATGCATTTAAGAAGTAACTGAAAACCCAGTTGTTCTGTGAATATCTGTCTAACTGGCTGGGAAAAAAAACATTACTCTGTGATCTTTTATATTGTTGGTTGATATGTTGCTGCATTAAGTTTAATTGCTTTATTGTTAATCTATGATTGTAAATTTATTAATTATTACATGTTGTGTCACATGTCCTACTACACTTGCTGAACAAACAGGCCCTAGCATAATGTTACTCGATTATGTTTACCTCTTTTGTAAGTCACTTTGGATAAAAGAGTCTGCCAAGCAAATAAATGTAAATGTAAACTACCAGTTCATGTAGTTCAAGCTCATGCTCTGATATCTTTTAAAATCCGTCAAGGTGAGCTACTATAAATTCTTAGGAATAGAATTAGCTACTAAACAAGTCTGAAGTACAGATAATCTTCTGCAATTTGTAAAATTTCTTATGATGATACTGGACTCCAGCTTCCCCACGATCCTACTCTTGATAAATTGATTTGGAAGATGGATAGACAGATATTCAAGCTAATGTACACTGTAAAAAATAAATCTTGCATGTGTGAAAAATAATAATAAAAAATAGCTAACTATACGAAAAATAATCATTACTTTAATAAAAATGGGTCCCTTTTTATTGATTATTTCATTCTAATTCAATAAAAAAATTAAGAATAATGTTAACTTATTATTTTTCTTAAAATGCAAACATTTTTTATAATTTATTCTAAGTAAAAAAAACTATACTATGAATTGAACACATTTAAGTTAAGTTAAATTTAATGACACAGCACTTCCTCTCACATCGACTTCTTGGTCGTTACAACAACTCATTCAGCTGTAACGCTTATCCATAATAAGAGCTATTTTACTATGAATGTGTAAATATAAAGCATATTCATTCCGTAATGAATAACTAGTATTTCATTTCGTATAGTTACAGACGTAAGCATTTGTTGTTTTCACAAAACCTTTCCCTTCATGTGGAAAACATGGCGAGCAAGGTAGCGTCTTTCTAACAACCTACCTCGTTGGTTTACTTAAAAAGCAAGAACATTTCTTGGAAAGTTACGTATGTTTATATATTTTTTTTATCGTTTAAAACTTTTATTTTACACAGAAAAAGAAAATGACACTTTGAGATGAAGAAATGAAAATTTGCATTGACATTTGAATGTCAGTAACTCAGTAAAAATTATCCTCAGACATTTGATTTAATTTTCCTTTGAAAATATAGATCCGTTGTTGTGACTATTTGTGTATGTTCAAAAAACATAAAGATATATGGAATCTTAGCTTGTATTTGTTATACAGTCATTACTGTCCAGTGTTGCACTATTACTCATTTTTTGAGTACTGTAATTCAAATGAAAATGGAGTAAAATAAAACCATTTTTGCCACTACTTATATTTAATCAAACTCATTTATTTTAGGTAAATTTGAGTAAATTAATTAACTTTACTCAATAGTGCAGTATATTAAATCTACTCAAAAATATTGCTTGTAATTTGTTGCCTTATTTTTTTTTTAAGTACTTTTAACGCATTATTTTTTACAGTGAGCAGTATAGTGTATACATGCAAGCTACCTTTTGTGCTCCTTATTTTCAAAGTTCTTGCAATTGGAACAACTGATTAAAAGATTGGCCATAAAGTTATCCAAGACAGTGAAACACAATTTTACATTTAGAAATATATCTGCAGCTCATAATAAGGTCAATAAGGCAACAGCTTTAATCCTCAGTTGTGGATACAGACATTAATACAATGGGCTGCTCACTAGGTTCTGAATAAACTGCTAAAATTAGACTTTCCTGCTTCAATATTCTGCCCCTAAGATCTTGAAAAATAACAAAAATTATGATGACAATACACACTTTAGTCTAGAGAACAGCTATAATGCTGTTCTGTCTGCTTAGATTTTTATGACCATTGCTACCATGACAGTGACGACTCTAAAATCCGTACTGACCCCAACTCTCTCTTCTGTTTCTTTTTCCGGTTTCTTTGTGGTGGCGGCCTGTGCCACCACCAGCTACTCAAAGCATCATGATGCTCCAACATTGATGGACTGAAAGCCAGAAGTCTACATGACCATCATCATAAAGTCCTTCCATGAGAACCCTAAATACAAAGAGGACTGTTTCATTTATGTTAGGTAGATTGCCCAGAGGGGACTGGGCGGTCTCTTGGTCTGGAATCCCTGCAGATTTTATTTTTTTTCTCCAGCCGTCTGGAGTTTTTTTTTTGTTTTTTCTGTCCACCCTGGCCATCGGACCTTACTTATTCTATTTTAATTAATGTTGACTTATTTCTATCTTTTATTGTGTCTTCTATTTTTCTATTCTTCATTTTGTAAAGCACTTTGAGCTACATTTTTTTTGTATGAAAATGTGCTATATAAATAAATGTTGTTGCTGTTGTTGTTGTTACTCCATTTCTGATTTAAATATTTCTACTGTATTTTCTATTTTAAGCCCTTCAATTCCATTCCTCGCATATAAACTTCATTAGCATTTATATAAAGGGTTACTGCTGTGTTTGGAATGGGAGTTCCCAGGCAAAAAAACTCAGAAATAGTGATAAGTGTAAACAAGGAGTTCACTTCGCTGTGAGTTTGGTGGAAGCACAGAAATGTTTTAGATCTTCACTGAATTGTGCAGATTGCATTGAAGTCAATGGGGAAGAAAGAAATTAACTAGTTTGGATTAGACTATTATGATTCAAGGGTCTTTAAAATGACCCTGAGGACTAAGGAAGCATCTTACAGCTATGCTGCACCAATTATGTGATCTAAGCTGTGAGGCAGCAGTGCTAACCACTGTGACACTGCTAATCTAAACTAAACCAACCAAACTGTTTCTTTCATAGTTTGTACAGCTTTTTTGCATCAAATACAGTAAATGTCAGACACTTTCAGCAGACAAAAAGTGATTTTTCCAAGGAATGCTATAATAATATCCCCAGTTCCACTTCCTGCCTCTATATTTTCTGGCAGCATTGGCCAACTAGGTATAAACTAAATCAGATATAACAAGTAGAGCGACCCAATATTTCTGCTTTACAAGGTTTACATGTACATTGGAACAGCCTCTTTGAACAAAGTGCCAAGTTTAAGAAAAATGACAGCCAGTTCGTCTCTTAGGTTATTAAACAATGATTACTTTTTCCCATGAATCTGCTTGCCCAGAAATCCTTGAAGGAGCTGTTCTCTGTTTTTATTAGAGATATCAGTATTACAGACTCCATTGGATATTTGTGGTTTTAAACATACAAAACCCACAAGGCTTAAACTAAATATTATTAGAGCCTAACCCCTCACACAATTTGACTTATGCTATATAAAATGCAAGTACTTGGAACAACACATTTTGGTCTGTGCACAAGTGTTTTTTCAAGGAGTGCTTTGTAGTTTTCTTATGTAAAAATGAAAAGTGGCAATTTTTAATATCTTGAACTTAATGTGATAAAAAATTATTTCCTTATTTAAAAAAATGTGTGTGTGTGTGTTTTAGTTTAGGCTTAAATAATACACTAGCAGAGAAAAAGGTGTTACTACAAGTTGAATGGCCTATGGCAAAAACTCTTTGATGGATCCTGTTACTCAAGTGACGTGGTGGTACAAAAGCTTCAAGTCCAGGAGAAAGTGTGGCCCTAGCAATTCTGTCATAAATTAAACTAGTCAACATCCACACTGTTGTGGTTGAGAGAAAGAATACAAACTAGTACTGTGATTCAATATGGTGAGTGAGTAAAGTATTTAAGAAGTAACCAGACAACAAAATTTCAGGGTACCTAAAAACGTTCACATTTTTTTTAAAGATGAGACAATGCAGTGGTTAGTACTGCTGTAGTACAATTACAAATACCTGGGTTCAGTTTAGTTCCTGGCCTGGACTGTGAGTGTAAAGTTCACACTTTCTTCTTGTGTTCCTTACAGGCACACTTTTCACCCACTTGCAAATGATGTTATTTGGATTATCTCAAATTGGCTTCCTTATTTGCTCCTTTGCTGACAGGATAAATCCGGTCTTCTCTGTACTGGAAAAACTGGCTAGCGAAAGTGGTTGCAAATTTCAAATATACAGTTTTTTTCTTTATCTTGAAAAAGCTTAATAAATATATTATTCTTTAGAAATCTGCCCTACTTCGAAATGTTACTGATTATGTTTTATTTGTGACTGTACTGTATAAAGTGTGTGAAATCAAATTAACAACTTAAAAAATGTGACTAAGCAAATTGATGCATTCTATAAAATTATTATGTACAATTAACAGTAATTATTCAAATTAAACTAACACCTTAAAGCTCATCCAAAGTTGTCAACATCAAGAAGTTAAAACATTGTTTTGTGTCCTTAAAAGTATTTGATAAAGACATGAATACATACAGTAACACCAACTATGATGAACCTTTGACAGTTTTAAACACTGAGGTACAGAGTAATATGTGTATATATATATGTGTATAAATGAATTAGTATCACCTTTTATTCAAGTGGAAGTGAGAAGTTAAAACAATTAAAAAAGGTTAACCAGCCAAGGCAGGTATCTCAGGTTGGCCTTGCATCTCTTAAGAGCAGTAAGGAAAATAAACAGAGTGTACATTCATATATATATATGGCTTTTTGAGAGTTTGTTTTCTGAAACCAAGGCTTAACAGGGGAACATATACCTTAACATTTAAACAAAGAATGCAACAAGTGTTGCAGATCAATGACCTGAATGTAGAGCCGTACTGATAACTTGGAAGTGTGTTGTTTTGGTGGAATGTCATTAGCTGCATGCTTCAAATACTGGAGTACAACACTACTATAATTTTGCTCATACAACATGCCTCTAGTGCTTTAAAATCATGTTATAATGAAATAGCAAACTTAGCACTGCAGAAAAAACACCAAAAATGATACCACGATAGACAGACAGACAGAATGAATACTATCTATGTATCTATCTATTTGTCCCAAGGGAGTCATTTAGCTTTTTACAGATAATGACACCTTTGCCAAGTGGTTTCCTAAGGTGGTGCATGCAGACGGCAGGGAATACACTCTGAAGAACACTACTGCTGAAATTCACTAATGCATGTGGGTGAAATGATCAGTTTAATTTGGCTGAACTCCCTTTCAAACTCTGCTGAGATTCAGAAAATCATTTTTTTGCAGTTTATCTGATGTCCGTGTTCATCAGAACTCCATCAATGTCACTGAACATATTAAAGACCTGTAAGTTCCAAATGTATGGCAGGAAAATAACCTTGAAGGATAGAATCACACATGACAATTCTGTGTAATACAACAGAGATTTGATGTACACAGCTGCATCTTTAGTAATGCTTTTAATCTGCCTGTTTTATCAGGTTATATTTATCTATAAAATATTTTTTTATACAACATTAACAATTGTTTCTTTTTTTCAAAGAACATTCAAATAGTAGAGCTGTGCCCCAGACATTTGCCTTCAGCTGTAAAGCACCTCATTCATGAGCCTAAGCCTCAGAGTTAGGGAGAGTTTGCCTTGAAAGTAAGAAACAAACAGGTGTGCAAGAATGGGAAAGTAAGAAGCAAAAAAAAAAAATGGAAAGGGAGACAGACAGTAGGACAGAGTGGGATCAGCAAGCATCAATATATCACTAAATTGTTTGGTCTCCCCTCTCAGCAAGTAAATAGCAATTGGCTGACACTCAGTTTTGTAGATGTGCAGATGGAATCTTCTGAAATCTCAGCCAGCACTGCAAAACAGTGCATTTCCAAAACAAAATGGCAGTATGAAAATTAAGCACATTTGCAAATTTTTTCATATATTTAACACACTCCACAAAGACATGCCAAGCTTGTTCTATGCATCACCCAACTGTGATTAAAGAGATTAGTACAAGTTAAATGCAGTTGCTATCAGCTGATTGTGTACTGTAGTTCATCAAAGTTTCTAGTGACTAATAAAAATATATTTGCATTTATGGTACAATCTATAGTTATATATCAAGCTAGCATTTAATTCTAAGTATGTCACCTGAAGTGTACAATAATATGCAACTGCTTAAAATATTACATTTCACCACATACAATTTGTTTAGGTTTCCACTATCTACATAATACCTGAAAATATGGTAATGAGTTGTGAAACTGGCAAATGGATCCAGACCAGCCATTCTGGTTGAAAAAACTGGCGATTAGGATCTACCATAAAATCCCTGATGATATATCCCTAATGTATACAGTTGCAGAAGAGCTAAAATACTAGCCAAAAAGTAAAGCTTTCAGATATACTCAAAACATTATCACTGAGATAGCATCATGGACAGATCTTGTAATAGAGCAACTACTACTGCAAAAATACACAAAATATAAACAACCTGCTTACTGGGAAATTTATCAAGAGATAAAGTAAGCAGAACCCAAAACAAGTTTCTATATTTACTGTATTTTAAATGCATACTGTATAAAGAAAAAAAGAAAAAAATGTCTAAGTATATAATTCCACTCTCACTATAAATTTAAAATAAGTAAAGGCAGCTACTATAGAATCAATTGTAGTCACAAAACAAAAACTTTTACAAAAAGTAAAACACAATGCAATCAACATATGGAAAAATATAGCCAAATGAAAAAACTATCAGCCCTAGTTATTTACAATAATTATCAAAAAATATATATCATGACGCCAAGAAAGACATTACATAACAAGAAGTGTTTTTGGATTCAGAACATATCGATATGATGCAAAGAGTAGATCTGGACAATGCGTTTAGAGGAAAAACCTTTTCTTGTCAGTTGGCTCACATTGTTTTTTATTTCTTGTATTACTGTTTCCACTGTTTGCTGTATGATTACACTTTCTTGTGTATATATCGTGATTGAATTTACAGTAATTACAATATTTTCTTGCATGTAACATACAGTATTTATTAAGTAACAAATAGCTATTTGAGCATGAAATGTAAAAGATAAAAAGGGATAGGTATGAACTGGATTGTATAATAGTGTACAGTTAAAATAAATAAGGTTTAAAAAGACAAATTGAAAATATAACATACTTCTGATTCTTTACATATGTCAGGATTCAGCTGCAGTTTCCCAAGGTGATTGAGTAGTGCTTCATTTAACCTTCAACAAAGCTTTGTAAGAAGTGTTTAAAGTCAGTCAGTCATTTTCCAACCCGCTACATCCTAACACAGGTGGTTTTGGTTTATTTCCCAATTTGGATGAGACAAAGAAATTCCTTATAATTGCAAGCCAGAGGAGAGAGACAGCAATTCAAACCTGGATACCAACATTTAATGGCGTTGCTTGTGGTAGTAATAGACTGCCTTTTGTGTAAAAAAAAAAAAAAAAATATATATATATATATATATATATATTCACAGCGAGTCACTTTTTCCACATTTTGTTATGTTACAGCCTTATTCCAAAATGGATTAAATTCATTTTTGTCACCTCCCTGACTAAGGCCCCTGATCGCTCCCCTGATCGCTCAGTTTAGATGGCCGGCCAGCTCTAGGAAGAGTCCTGGTGGTTTCGAACTTCTTCCACTTACGGATGATGGAGGACACTGTGCTCATTGGGACCTTCAGACTACAGGTCTACAGACAATTCCTTTGACGTCATGCTTGGTTTGTGCTCTGACATGAACTGTCAACTGTGGGACCTTATATAGACAGGTGTGTGCCTTTCCAAATCATATCCAATCAACTGAATTTACCACAGGTGGACTCCGATTAAGCTGCAGAAACATCTCAAGGATGATCAGGGGAAACAGGATACACCTGAGCTCAATTCTGAGCTTCATGGCAAAGGCTGTGAATACTTATGTACATGTGCTTTCTCAATTTTTTTATTTTTAATAAATATGCAAAAATCTCAAGTAAACTTTTTTGACGTTGTCATTATGGGGTGTTGTGTGTAGAATTCTGAGGAAAAAATTAATTTAATTTATTTTGGAATAAAGCTGTAACATAACAAAATGTAGAAAAAGTGATGCGCTGTGAATACTTTCCGGATGCACTGTATACTATGTGACATCTACTGTCCGCTTTCGTGGTGATGTTTGACCTCCAAGGTTATTTATTTTTATATTTTATATTTTATATTTATTCTAATTTATTGTAGAATCAACACTTGGCAGCAGCCAGCAGGGTGGCCATGCGGTGCATGCGTATGGGCGGCGTTCTCATCCCTACCACGTTTGCCGTCACTTCCCCTACCTCTTCATATATTTAAATCATTCTTGAGGCAGATTGAAGATTTAAGTGCCAGCTTAAATGAAAAATTAAAGAAAACATACTAAGTAATTGTAACACAAACACTGACTTAATAAGTTTTAACGTGAAAAGATGCTGACGAAAGAAGAGAAGGAGCGGGCTGCTAGGATGGAGAAAAGAAGAGCTGCTCAGGAAGCAGCAAGCACATCAACCTCTGAGTAAATGAATGCTAAACTTACAGAGAAAGAGTATGAAAACTAGGAATGCTCAAGTTAAGTGTATTCAACGTGCTGTGCGTCGTTACTGGTATATACAGTATATACATATATATATATATATATATACAGTATATATATATATATATATATACATATATATTGTAGAGGCCATGCAGGCTGGACGGGCATCCCGGCCAGGAGAGTGAGCAGACTTGGAAGGAAGGACTGGAAAGGGTGTACGGACTGCCCATTAAAATGAGAAAAAGTTGCTGGAGGTTTTTTATTCCGCCAACACACTAGATGGTTGGTGCACAGTAAGAAGCCAGAAGGGCAGCAGCCCAGCTGGGGTCACTGGGTGCCACGAGAGGATTCAGAAGAGAGACAAGCTCCCTATTATGGACTTCCTTGTGACCCAGAAGTGTTTTCATCGGGCAGTCACTCAAGCAACGAAAGTACTCCTAGGTCTGTAATAAATGGGACTGCATTGCCTTATTCAAGCGAGTTGGAGCTAGGAGGTAGTGGGGCAACACTTGAGTGGAGGAGGGTAGTGCAGTAGGGAGAAAGGAGTTATTGTGAGAGGAAGATCTGTATTTGCTTGTGCTTGTAGATAGATAGATAGATAGATAGATAGATAGATAGATAGATAGATAG
>JANRMT010062852.1:45555031-45596826 GCA_026402145.1 Polypterus bichir lapradei | reverse complement strand
GCTCGCTTCTTATTGTTTCGCTGCCTTCTCAATTATATAATGCATGTTTTCTTCAGCGCTTTTTGGGCCTCTTCCTGGTTTTCTACCTACTGCGTGATTACGTGGGAGGCGTGATGATGTCACACGAAACTCCGCCCCCACGGGTTTCACGCTCATCTCCATTACAGTAAATGGAGAAAAACAGCTTCCAGTTATGACCATTACGCGTAGAATTTCGAAATGAAACCTGCCCAACTTTTGTAAGGAAGCTGTAAGGAATAAGCCTGCCAAATTTTAGCCTTCTACCTACATGGGAAGTTGGAGAATTAGTGATGAGTCAGTCAGTCAGTCAGTCAGTGAGTCAGTGAGTGAGTGAGGGCTTTGCCGTTTATTAGTATATATATATATATATATATATATATATATATATATATATATATATATATATGAATGACCTCCAAAGAGCGCGGAGACTTTTGATATCATGAACGTGTCTGCAAAAAGTGCCGTTGTAGTTATATATAAGATATATATACAGGGGGTCCTCGGGTTACAACACAGTTCCGTTACTACAACAGTGATGTAACCCGAATTTTGGTGTAAGTCGAAACACACCCTAGCCTAAGTCACTTACCTATCGTAACACATTTGCAAAATCATAATCTAGAACATAAAAACACAACTAAGCCAAAGAAAAAGGAAAAGGACATAAATATACTGTACTGTACACTGTACTGTAGTAACAGAAAAAATGACAAAAAATGAGTGTAAAAAAATTCCTTACCTTTATTCCTTCTGATCTCTTTACAATGTCTAATTTCACTTCCATCGTGATGGCTTTTCTCTTCTTCGAAGCACTACCATCTGAAGACTCTGATTTTCGTTTAGGAGCCATGATAAGGACTCAAAGTCGCCAAACAAAGCCACACAAACAGAACACTTCCTCTGCACACAACGAAACTAGTTTGCCAAGTCCCTCACTCATCTGCTGCGTTGCTGCGTATTCTTCCACTGCGTACAACCAAAGTAGTTCGCCCACATAGTCACTCTAATTTAATATTGCTTTTTATCAGTATGCTGCTGCTGGAGTATTCCCCTTGGGATTAATAAAGAAT
Organism: Polypterus bichir lapradei; assembly: GCA_026402145.1. Taxonomy (NCBI): domain Eukaryota; kingdom Metazoa; phylum Chordata; class Cladistia; order Polypteriformes; family Polypteridae; genus Polypterus; species Polypterus bichir. The sequence continues at coordinate 45,595,732 of JANRMT010062852.1, read as the reverse complement.
CTATCTATCTATCTATCTAGTCTGTAAGCTAAAACACTCATGTCTCAATCTGTTTCACCTACATTAAATGCTGGGTGATACAAAGAACATTATAACTGCAGGGAACGCCCACTCACTTGCCTGTTTTAAACATGGAATAAATGGTATAGCAAATAGCGGAACTTTGAGAAGTTGTATATTCTGACTTAATGGATGAGCCATGGTGCTCTGAATGGCCGGTTCTTGTCAACATTTAACGTAAAAAGGTGGTCTATAGAGAAATGTCAATTATACTTCAATTTGGATCAGCAGAAAAAAATAACCAAAAAGAAATAGAAATTAAGATTTTAACAAAATTCAACTCAAATATCTGTGTCCATCACCATTAGAACTCATTTTTAGAATCGTATATACAGTACTTGTAACGCTGAACAGCATGAATAAATGCATTTTTCTCAGGCAAGAATTACAAACAGCAAAGGGTAAACAATAATCAAAAATTACACACACCTTATCTGACAAAACTATACAAACCAAAAATTAAACAAAAAATTGAAGCATTGGTAAATGAAATGGGAACTGAAGCTCAAGATAAAGCTCTAACTGATGATGTCATATTTCCTTTAGTTATTTTGGTTGACAGTAAGTGGATATTGCCTACCTCCCAAAAAGCAACTCCACAGGATGTCTACAAACTCAAAAATAAATGAGGACTGCAACCATGAAAGAAGCAAATGCCATAGCCCATCAAAACATACTTCTTTAATATTTAAAGCAGATGGTGTAAAGATATATCAGACAGACAATACTAAAGGCAGTAAATGGCATCTGAATATGTGTTGTCTGTGTTTAAACTGCAATAGTGGAAACAAGCTTGAATATATTGTTCCAGTGATTCAGACTGCACAGCTGGCTTGCTCTTTGACCACTAGTAAGTCACCCAGTCTGTCTGATTATAATCGATATGTTTTATTCTCTTAATAACCATCACTATAGACAGAAATCCCATTTAATGGCTTTTTATTAAAGTACCTCCATTATTGAAGTAAACAATATTATGCCTTTTTCTATAATACAATATAAAAGAAGAGCAACATTTAACAGATGAGTGTACGAGTGATCAGACTTTTACTTCCAATGCCTGAGTACAAATCAAGAATTTGAACATTACTTGGGCTAATACCTCTACTCAATAAATCTATAAATGTGAGGTTGCATTACATTCTTCAAAATACTGTTCAAATACATGACATGTGCAGTCACTTAACAGGTCATACTAATGAATGACATTTTGCATTAAAAAGCCAAATGTATGACACAGATTCAGTGTTTGCAGATTCATATGTTGCAACGAGTAATTCATGTCAACACTACCGGTAATGTAGACAAGCCAAATACCCACTTCATTAGAGTCTTGCCTCGATGTTTACTTGCTGCAACTTTTGTTCGCGTGTGAGGTCTCCCTCCTCAATCTGCGACATTAAACCGGTTAGAAAATGTACTGATGCTTGGAATGAGGGACATTTGTAGAAGTGCTTAATAAAATCAGAGAATAAATGTAAAGCCTCCATTTGTTTATCGGGACTGTGTAGAGGAGAGATAGGTTGTGCACACCCACCACACGAAAAAAACACCCGGATTAGGAACTAAGTGCAACCGAGCAACAGGTAACAACTAAGCACCACACTTATATATTGTGAGGTTTTGTTTTTTTTTTTTTTTTTTACAGTGGCTGGATTGCCAATTCTCTCGCCAAATACTGAGTTTTCCCTGAAAGTTGGAGGACCTGCTTGCAGGGCTGAGTGCAGATTAAAGTCATACCCAGGACAAAGCAATTGCAGGTTAAGGGCCTTGCTCAAGGGCCCAATAGAGTAGAGTCACTTCTGGCATTTTCGGGATTTGAACAGCAGCCTTCTGACTGCCACCGCAGATCCCTAGAATCAGAGCCACCACTTCAGCCACAGAATGTCCACAGGACACTGTGTAGGACACTATTAAAATTGATTAATCTTATCATCTCCTTTTATAAATGCGTGACAATCCAAGTTAAACAGTTACACCTCATTTGATTGGTGATGTTATTTCGCTTTCAAGTCATGCACAAATCCATCTATCCATCCATTATCCAACCCGCTATATCCTAACTACAGGGTCACAGGGGTCTGCTGGAGCCAATCCCAGCCAACACAGGGCACAAGGCAGGAAACAAACCCACCGTAGGGCACACACACACACCCTACAGACAATTTAGAATCGCCAATTCACCTAACCTGCATGTCTTTGGACTGTGGGAGGAAACCGGAGCACCCGGAGGAAACCCATGCAGACACGGGGAGAACATGCAAACTCCCGCAGGGAGGACCTGGGAAGAGAACCCAGGTCTTCTAACTGCGAGGCAGCAGTGCTACCCACTGCGCTACCGATGCACAAATCTGTTTCTGAAATAATTCCATAATTGTGTAAAAGTGGTAATGACCCAAACCTGTGCGTTTTGCCTTTTTTTAATTTTCTTTGAGAACAAGATATTCCCCTGCGTGAACACAAAGCATTTCCAGACATTATTTCTGCTGTTTTTCTTTTCAACATGTGCTGATGCAGTGCTGTAGCATCACCACTGTGAGGCATTTTTATATTTAATTTTTATTCATGTTTTTTTTTATTATTGTACCTTCCAAAGTAACATGAGTTCAGTACTGACTTTCTCATTACTACCAATACTGTAAAAAACACTGTTACCATTACTTTTTTGGAATTTGGTACTGAATTAGTACCAAAGTATCAGTTCATGTAATATCTCTACAATGTGTATTTATCAATCAACCTAAACTGCATGTCTTTGGGATGTATTAGGAAACTGATACATACTAAAAACAACACAAACAGTGCACAGATTTAAACTCAGATCTCTTGGGATGGTAGGAAGAAATGCTAACCACTGCACCCACAAGCCTTTGAGAAATGTCTAATAAATCTAAAATGAAACCAGTCATGCTGATTACAGAAGACACTGTATGTTTTTAAGAGCTAATCTCAATCTGTTACAAAGAGCACAACACAAACTTTAAAATTTACCCTGGTTCTGAATTAAACTTATCACAATCTTTAAAATCATACACTTTTCTTATACAGTGATCCCTCGCTATATCGCACTTCGACTTTCGCGGCTTCACTCCATCGCGGATTTTAAAAGCATATCTAAATATATATCACGGATTTTTTGCTGGTTCGCGGATTTCTGCGGACAATGGGTCTTTTAATTTATGGTACATGCTTCCTCAGTTTGTTTGCCCAGTTGATTTCATACAAGGGACGCTATTGGCGGATGGCTGAGAAGTTACCCAATCAGAGCACGTATTACGTATTAAATAAAACTCCTCAATGATATACGATATTCTTCCCGCGTGGTGCTTCGCACACTTAAAAGCTCTAACAACATGTATTGATTTTTGGATTGTTTAATTTTTTCCTGTCTCTCTCACTCTCTCTGACATTCTCTGCTCCTGACGGAGGGGGTGTGAGCAGAGGGGCTGTTTGCAACGGGGCTGTTTGCTTAGAAGATACCATGCATCAGAGGTGAAAAGGAGGAAATATCCAAAATATACAAGTTGTTGTAACTGCTCTCAAGGTACAATTGAAATCGCAAACTGAGTATGCAAATTCTCCAATGCTTTTAAATAAATTTTCAAACTGTATAGTGCAATCTGTTCATTATATCTCAATCAAAACTGACCTGTCTCTACAAATTTCCTGAAGAATAAGTGTGCTACATTTTAATAACGTTGGTCCACATGGGACTGAGTCGTTTGATGCAGACAGATGGACAGGCAGACAAACAGACAGTTATGGCTATTGCAATAGGTGCTTCATGCATTATATGAAAATGCACCTAATAACAGAAAGGTATTGAAGCAGACAGAGACACTTCTCAAACATATGGAGTAGCTGCAGTGGTCTATGTTTGTGTGTGTTTTATGTACGTGTGTATCTGTCTTCACTGGCACAATATTCATTACAACTTAATTAAGTTTTAGTTACCTTATGCTACTGAGCTCATTAATGGATAACAGCAATTTTACCTTTTTATTTTCACTCAGCGTCACATCTTTTGTTCAGTACCTTTTGCTCTCTCCTTGAGACCCTGGCAACAGTTTAAAATGCACAAACTGGAGAAATTGAGGGCAGTGTTTTAGGAAGAAGCCCCGTGGGTGAAGCCTTTGCAGCACATGATTTTGCCACTATTCACTACACCCTTTTTAACAGGTTTTCCTCAGACATGTATTCTCATTTGAAAATCATAACTGGCACTGCAAGACTATCATGACTGAGTAAAAGCTTGTTCAAAAGCAAGTGGGGAAGAGTTTCCAGACTACTGGAATTCAGAAGTGAAACTAAACTCTTCATATATAGCCTTTATTACAATTAAATCACGTTTTGTTATTATGAAAATAACTAAACAAAGTAATTCTTATAAATCCTTAATTCAATCAATCTTGGCTCTAAAGCCAACATGACCTTGGGTCTAAATCCAATGTGACCATACGAGACTTAGTTGTGGGGCAAGTCAGACTTGCCAACTGCAGTTGCTGATCTCATTATCAGACAATGTCAATTTAAGTGTGTGAAAATTACTCCCATGACACATTTACTGACTGAATGGCAACTTTCTAGCAAACTTATTTTCACCCACTTTTCTGATAGCCAATACCATGCTACCTGACAGATCTGTATGAAGGGGGTTAACAGTTACTGCAACTTCAGCCGAAATCTCGGAGCTTAAATTACTGTACAGAAAACACAAGATATCAGATGGACAAGCTTCTCTTTTGTTGGCAATGTCCAAAACATGCACATTTCTTATTCCTTGTCACTACATTATATGCATTGTACTTCCAGCTGAGCATTCCATTGGTTATCAGCTCTCACCCACAAAAAGGCCAACCCCATGACTAAAAATAAGTTGGGGCAACTTGTGTTGTAGTAAAGTAAATCACTGAGTGTGTCACATTAGATTACTGTCTTTCACAATAGCATTGTGCCAACTGGCTCCACCCTGCTAAGATTATGTACATGAAGGCTGACTGAAAATTACTGGAAAAGTCAGGCAATGTGACTAGGCCTTAAGACAAAACCCAACTCTGGTCAGCGCAATAGTCTTTTGCAGAGCCCACTCACACACAAAACGTAACTCACATTCACACTGGAACAGTATTTAGAACAGTTATTTAACCCAAAAGACATACCTTTGGGATGTTGAAGAAAAGCCCAGAGAGACATATGGAAAATATGCAGATTTTACAAAGACAACAACCAAGGAATGGGTAAGAGTCTAGAACACAGACTCAGTAATTAAAAATTTATTGTGGTATATTTACTTTATCTTTTTAAGAATAAAGTGTTTCATATCAGCTTTCACATTCTTAATGTTTTCATTTCTCTTGTCGCATGCGGCTGGGGGTGGAGCCCAGCCGGGACACCAAGGAGGACCTGCCCCGTTGAGAACCTGCCCTCCTGGAACGGGCTGCTCTGCAGGAGGACTCTCCACCGGCGACCGGATGGTGCCCCGGCTGGCGGGGCTATGGAGGCAAGAGCGGCGCAGACCGGAGGGGCGCGATGGCCTCGGAAGGGGTGCCGAAGTGGTGCATCCCAGGGTGCCGTGATGGACCCTGGGTACGTAGTAGGACCCACTCCGGGGACGTACTGCCCACTCGGGATGTTTCACTCAGACCAACGTGTCTTCGCTGGCAGTGGGGCACTGTCGCATGCGGCTGGGGGTGGAGCCTAGCCGGGACGCCCAAGAGGACCGGAGGAGGGCTTGTGCCTCCTCCAGACCACGAGGGGGCGACCACCCTGGTTGTGTTGGAGGCCATGGGTAGAGGGCATGGAAGCCCAACCCTGTAGGGGCCCGTGGCCACTGCCAGGCGGTGGCCCCGGTGCCTGAAGAACCCTGGACCTCAGCACTTCCGCCACACCAGGAAGTGCTGGGAGGAAGAAGACTGGGGACACCCGGACGGCTTCTGGGTGCGCAGCCGGCACTTCCGCCACACGGGGGTGTGTCCGCGGGGGATTGCCAGGAAAGCAGCTGGAGCCCATCCGGGTTGCTATTTAAGGGGCCGCCTCCTTTCCGTCATCAGCAAGAGTCGGGTGGAAGAGGACGGAGCTCGAGAGAGGAGTGGAGGCGGCCAGAAGGAAAGGCATTTAGTGACTGTGAGGCCTGGACTTTGGGGGATCAGTGCTGGAGGCACTGGGTAGTGCACTGAACATTATTGTAAATATATTTATAAATAAACGTGTGTTGGGTGAATTACCGATGTCCGTCTGTCTGTGTCCTGCTGCCGCCCTTGCACTGCCGACGGCGTGTGGACCGGCATGCTCCTGCCACAGACGCGGATCCGTATCGTCCCTGCCTGAGGAAACAAAAGTGAGTCCGACCCCGAAGGGCCGGCTACCACGGGGCAGGGCACTTACCTCCCGGATCCTGTCCGGATTGGCGGTGGCCATGGGCCCCTACAGGGTTGGGCTTCCATGCCCTCTACCCATGGCCCCCAACACAACCAGGGCGGTCGCCCCCTCGTGGTCTGGAGGAGGCACAAGCCCTCCTCCGGTCCTCCTGGGTGTCCCGGCTAGGCTCCACCCCCAGCCGCATGCAACACTCTCAAGATATTTCAGCTTTAAGGAGATTGCTGAATTTTTTAATAAAATACATGTAGGTCTTTTCTGTAGTATTTTTGGAAATGCAGTAATCTGGTTAGATCATGTAATTTTGAGTAATTCTCTGTATTCAATTGCAGACATAAAAGAAAAAAATATGTAAGACAAAAAGAGAAGGCAATTAACTCTGTGCAACATAGCTATATTTTAGCACTGATGTCTGTTTTGAATCATACTGTACTTCAGAATGCCCATGAACTTCCTTGGTGCATGTCCTATTTTACTTTGTTTTTTGCTTAATCTGTTTCTTTAATGCCATTTAGTTGCATAAGAAAAAAGTTATATATTTTTGAAAGGGCAATTTCTTGATGTTTGTTGTTTCTGTTATATTACTGTAGGCAATTGCTGCTATCCACCATTATTCTCTCTTTCTCACTTCCTCCAGTGCATCTGATGTTATATCAAGGCAGATTTCAACAGGGTGGGAGCTTACTTTCCTGCAACTGAAATTAACTTTGTGGAATATAAACAAAACAAGGTTTTGTTTATGATAAAGCAGGAAGAATGTAATAAACAGATAAAAGAAAAGTTATTTTATATATAAACCTGGGGCACAGGCTCTTATAGATTCATCGTGTCTCGAAACTCACATGTACTGGGATTTTACAGAGTCAAGGCCAAACAAAGACATTCACCTCATATTCAAACTATAACCTTGCAAAGTACAAGAAGAACTTATGAAAAGAATTTGCGGATATAACTCAAACAGCAGTACTGCTAAATATATCATGGCTGCTGTGATTTTAGGTCTATTGAAACCCTTTATAAAAATTAATAAGAAAGAAAATAAGGAACCTGTCTGAATTGAATAAACTCAAAGGAACCACACAGATTTAACTAAAAGAGGTCTACTAAATTAATATCACTTCTAAAGAAGTCCATGACACAGGTAATTGTAACATATTGGGATATGCATTTTCATGTTCCAATAAATTGAAACATGATGTACTGTGCCATGTATTTTTAATGCATGGTGTAGTGACTAAGGCATTTTCCTTTAAAGACCAAGGTTGTCAGATTAACCTGCCTGCGCTCTAACTATAAGGAAAACACCTGTGAACAGTTGTAAAAGATCTTGATTGGTTAAAGGCATAAGGCAAAATTAAAACAGTAATACTTGTATTCCATATATTTATCTTGGGAGGAGAGGTTATTTATCATAGCAGGTTCAAGGTAAGAACTAAGTTTGGATACATCCAAACACATACATGCAGTAACACTAGCTAACTAAAGCTATAGATATTGGAATGTAGGGAGAAACAGTAATACAACCAGAAAATCAACGCAGGCACCGGAAGAACATTCAAACTGGACACTGACAACAACTGTGACAGAATTTGAAGCCAACTCCCTGGAGCAGTGGCAAAGCAATGCTCATCTAATCATCCCCATTGCGTCTGCTTTAAATGTCATGCAACATTTTATTATTTTTTCAAACTGAGAAGGGTGAAAATAATAATTTAAGATAATTGGGTTTTTTTTCTAGATTAAGGAAGGCTTTTGGTAAGGTGGAAGAAATCTTAAGCAGAAGAATTGGGTCAGCCTTAGAAAATATTCTGACTAAAACACAGCCCTTCAAACCACCATGACATAAAAAGGAAGTTGCAATCAAAACAAAAAGCATATCCTTGAACCAGCACCTTCCTTCTAAATTTTCCGGAAAGATTAATTTAGCTAACAAAGGCTGATGGGCAAACCTAAACTGTCTTTTTATGAGTGTGGGTGTGCATCATAGGAGGTGGTTATGAGTAATCTTAGTTGAAGTTCAAGTGTACAGTCATGTGTAAATAGTACAATTAAATTCTTAGTTGCAGGTCTCTGTGACAGTACTACAATATTGACAGCAGAACAAATGCAACATCATATGTTTAATAAAGCATCAGACAATATACACAAGAAAAGCTTATGCAATTTTCAGTACAAGTGGTTGAACGGAATCCAGTCATGATAGTGCTAATGATCTTGTAAAGTTTGTGAAAATAAAAAAGCTATTCAAAAGTCTTTCCAACACATCTGAAGCTGCAGCAAAACCACTTAAGCAGTGACCATGCATTTTATAAGGACTTTGTTTCTATGAAGTTATTGCCTTTTTCCATTGTCCCATTGCCAAAAGGACACCACATTAGTACAAAACAATAAGAACTGCTTGTTTAGATTTATTCTATCAGAAATCACATATATTTTCAAAAATACATTAAATTTTGCTTGTGGTTATTTATTTAACAAGACATAAGTTGTTATAGTAATTTAAATGTTGGCATTCAGGGAAGCATAAGGCTCCTCTTGCCCGTATTAACGTCTGTCTATGATGTACATGTAGGCTGCCTGAGATGGACTAAAGTCCTATTAGGTTTGGTTCCTTATTTGCTCTCAGTGCTGTTAGAATTAGATACAGCTTCTTGTGGTCCTGTATTTGTAAAATGGATTGAGAAAACTGACAGATAGAATTCTTCATTTCATGGATATATATTTCTAACAGTGGAAGCACAAATAACTGATGTAGTAGCCTCATCTAAGCATTTTCCAGTGGCCTGCAGGTCATCACTTTTTCACTATTGTAGTTATCTATGTATTTGTTTATGCAACTCTGTATTTTTATCCCTTCTTTTTCTTGTTTATTTTGTAACTGTTGTTTTAACTATTTCATTTTTTTTCATATATACCGTTTAATATTCTATGAGTAACTACAAAATGTGTCCACAAGAATCTTCTTTATTAGCATTTAGGATTTATCAATGTGTATTACCAGAATACCATCTACCTTCATTAAGCAAAATCAGCCATTCACAGGCAGATCTTTGAAATGTAAAAGGTATGCAAAAATATCTACAAATATTTACTAAATGAGACCCATTGGTTACAGGGTAGTCTATCATATTATAGGAAAGACATTGATACCTCACACTTCATCCCTAGATTGGAAGATATTCAGTAGAAGGAAAAGCTGAAGAAACTGAACCTGTTTGAACTGTCATGACATGGTTAATGGTTTTTACTTCCTGAAAGGTACAAATAGGATCCACACTGGGAGTAAACGATGGAGCAGAGGAAGGGCAGATTGAAAATGAAAACAGCAGACCTTCACTCTCTCACATTCAGAAATATACAGTAAGAATGTTATCATTAAGGTTCAGTGATACTTTATAAGTCAGGCATTTGGTTCTTTTGTACACTTGCAAAATGAATGGTTATTTGGTCAGGGTTCCTCAGATGTTTCGGTGTAAATTGTTTTTAAAGTGTCTCTGTACACTATCTATTGCAACTAATAGTGGAGTGATGTGAACAATTCAAATCAAATCTCTATGCAATGTTAAGTCAAACTTTTATTGCCATACTAGGGGGCTTACCCCCTGCTTGCTTCGCATGCCAACCTCCTGGCCTGCGCTATGAGCCAGCCACTTCGCCTCTCTGCTGCTCGCGTTGTGAAGAGGGGAGCTGAACGCAACCCAAGGAGACTCGGTCGCTCCTCCGAAACCCTCTCTTAAACGGTGATACAATGGGAAACAAATTCAGTTTTTTTTATCTCCACTTTGCTCGATCAGCTGCTGGATTACTGCTGCTGCTGCCGTGCTGCGTGATCTGCATCTTGTTCGATGCTTCGAACATTTAAAAGCCTGTACAGCAGCTGTCTTTGTCATCTACTCTTTGTCTTTTATTTCTGGCCACGGACATGGTTAAATCTCTTGGCACAAAGTCTCGTCTCACAGGACGCGAGTTCTTGATATTTTAGTTAATAATTTAAAAACAGAATAAGAATCTGAAAATCTAACAACATCACATTAAAGTGCGATAAATTCTGAAAATAATGATACCAAACATATATATGTAGGTTTTAAAAAAAGGCCCATTTTAAAGCATGACAAAAAACGTCACATAAAAAGTCACATAAAATTGCTGCACAAAATCGTTGCACTTTTAGGCTTAGGATTTTTTATATATATATATATATATATATATATATATATATATATATATATATATATATATATAGAGAGAGAGAGAGAGAGAGAGAGAGAGAGAGAGAGAGAGAGTAGGTGTGACCACTTTTGTTCTTGTTCACATTTGATTCTTGTGGTAACAATAAAATCCATTTCAGTCTATGCTTGTAGAAAGCCAGAAACTCTTTTAGCAGCTTCAGGTGCAAGGTGCAATTCTTGATGGTCCATCACAAGATACACTTAACACAAAACACCTAGACTCACTTTTCCTTTAATTTTAACCTAACCTAAACATCTTTGAGATGCCAGAAAAATAATCTAAATTTTATCTCCCACAAAGATTTCTTGAAAATATCTAAAATACACACAGAAATAGAATCTGAATACTGCTCCTGGCTGCTTGAGTCATGAGGCAGCAACATTTACCACTGTATAACCACAGGACCTCACTGAAGCAGCAATAAAATAAAAAAGCAAATAAAATGGAAGAAGAGTACAAAAAAACAACACAGAAAACCACAATGTTCCATAATTTGCCATATACAATGCAGTGATATCTGACGCCTAACAGGTTTAGAATAAGAATTACCCCATCATTCACAACACCAATAACACAATCACAAAAACTATAAATCTGCATCTTCATGCTTTGGAACCGCCAATTAAGGTGAGGAAATGGCTGGAATTATACATAACTTGTATTAATTTTTCATAACTTTTTCAGAAATCCGTTATTTAGCAATAACAGAATTCTGGCTAAACAATCGAGGTGGAGATACATGTTACCTAGACAGTTGGACATATTTTGACAAGAATAGGAAAAACGTAAAAGGAGGGTGAGTGACTTATATGTCAACTGGAGCCACATCATAGTGAGGATGCCTGGATTTAACTAGAAACCATTGCAGACAGAAGTACCAGTTTGCATCCTTTTAATTTTATTAACAGGTTAGAAAATGTGAATATTGCATAATATTCATCTGCATTCAGTTACCAAATTAACTGATGTAAAAGTTGGAGCATATCACATTTTTTAGATACTTCACCTAAATGTCAGTTAATTTTGTTTATTAAATATTTTTGTAACAATGAGTCAAAGTACTGTATATCAAACCACAAAATCATTCAAAAATGACAGCATTAATTACATGTGTTAGTAGACTACGTTTAAATACACGACTTTAAACAACATTTTCCAATGTCATGTCATTAAAAATGTAGCCCAGATAGGTTTCTGATGGATTCAAGTGATGTAAAAACTGCAATGATTGATGTGCATTACTGGTGGAGGGTCTGTGAGTAACTATTGTTAAATTTTCTTAAAAATATAATTTTTGAATTTATACTCAACAGAGTAGTACACAGTAATTACCAAAAGAAAATAATTATTAATATAAAATTACCAAAACTAGCATAAAATCACTATCAACATTAAACCATAAAAGGAAAAAAGCAATTGAAATAAATTCCTCATGTAGCTAATAATTTTAACTAAAACACGATGATTTATTAAAATTATATAAATAACTATTATAAGAACCTGGAAAAGAACTGATTTATTGTATAAGAGGAAAACCAAACATGATAATTATCTTAAAATATTTTAACTCCAGTCTGAAGACACATGGAAGTAAAAGTGTCTCTTCAGGTATGGATAAACAGTAACCCACGCTCAATCTGTTGTACATTATACCACTAAGTTCTCTTTTCATACACACAAATCCTGCCATGTCCTTGCTGTTTGCAGCACAACAGCCTCTTCATGCACCACAGAAACTGTAAACTTTAAGTGTGGTCCTTGTTGCATGCCCAATTGCTCAATTCTTCTGCTCGTACATCAAGTGCAGTCCACTTTCTAAACACATTACATGTTTATATTGATTAGGGCAGCTGTACCTTTTCCATTTAATTAGTTCAAACTTTGTTTAGCTGCATGTTGATATTGTTGGTTCTTTGCAACAATAATCTTCAGATAATATTAGTTAACTCAATTCAGTCTTATATATGCTTATACAATTGCTTTCCTCTTTCATTCATTTCCAGAGAAGTGACTTTTTTGTTTTGTACTTTTATGATTACTTTACCTAAAGCAGTAGAAGAAGGGTGCTTCTGTATGAGCTTCTTGCATGGGGAAGAAAATATATAATACTAAAAACTGAAACAGTACTAATTTGTAGTTGTAGATGCACAGAATGTTTTTCTGTTTTAAGACAAACAACTTCTTTGATTCGCCAAAATCTTTTCAAAGGGAGATTTTGAATTTTCAAAACTTTGCACAGCATGACCTGTTAAGAGATATCTACCGGTAAATGAAAATTGAACTGTCCTGACAAATTTGAAGAGTAAGTGTGCCAAGTTTCAAAAAAATCAGACATATGGCTATCGGAGAAGGTGCTTTTCGCATTATATCCAAATGCACCTAAAAAGACAAACTTGCAGAGCACAAGAGCAACAGGTTTCAGACATAATCAGTGGCTGTTTCTTAACACAGTATGTTAACACACCAATGAGAGGAGAAGCCTCTATTCTTTTGTAATAATCATGATAACATTCAGGTGGCATAGGTGATTAAACCATTGGGTTCTACTGACCATTACATAATACATTTTACAGTGTTTTTGCATAGTTTAAAGTTTAACTTTAGTAGCAAATTTTCAGAATATGTTTAAAAGGAATAAACTAAGGTATGTTTTAAAGAATAGAGACAGAAATACTCAAAAGAAATTTTCAAAGAAATACACATGTAGTACATTTAAATTATGTACATAATTTTTACCAATCCAATTTTAACAATCCAATACATATCTTCACTAAATCAGTCAATTAAGCAGTTGTGTCATATAATTTTAATATCATTTCTCCTAATGGCAACATAATAATAATGACATTGAAACCCTGAGGATATGAATGACAGAATAGTATCTTCAGACTTCAAAATATATTGAAAGCAATTTTATAAGAAATAATAGAACCAGCTATGAACATATCCTATTACTTCAACTAAATACTCGACTCTGTGTTGTAGAATGTTATGATCAACAGCCTCAAAAGCAACATTTAAATATGAATATACACACATGCTAGAACTCCCTACATCACAGAATACTGGAGTATTATCTACATCAAAGTTACAACTATTTGTGCTGTAATCAGTGTGAAAGCCAGACTGAAATTTAGTTTTGAATTGCAAGATTACAATTTTCTCGAAATCCTTAAAATGAAAACTAAAATTTGAAATGGGTCTATAATCACATAGGATCTAAAACTGATTTTTTAAATCATGGTCTAACAATGACAATTCAGTATAAAAATATATTATGTTCAGTATCGGCTGTGCAACTAATGAAACTGAGTAATAGCAGGTTTAACTTTAGAATTCAAACATAAAATTCTATCATTATTTAAACTTCCAAGGGTGGTTAATGCAAATTCTCAGCCTGTAATCTTAGTTTATCTAATTTATTATTGATTAAATATATAAAGAGTTTGATATCAATATTAAGTTAAATTGTATCATGCAGTTTGGTTTCCTAATTTTCAGACTAAGTATTGTTCTACATAAAGCTCAACAGCTGTTAAATCTCTTAGTCTGGTATAGTGATCACTGTGTCTTGTAAAATCATTTCTTACACTAATACTTTCAGTGAATGCAGGGCTGTAAACTTAATAGGTTTGTTTATCTACATTTCCAGAATAATTCTCTTCATTGATATGTAAAAGAATTTGGAACATCATTAAACTATGGCAAATACATTTACACTTTATATGCTGTTGCTTTGAGTGGAGCAAGTTTGAAGCCAGACTTAAATATGTGTTGAAGCTATTAATCAGTTGATATATACACTAATATTAATCTCCAAACTCAGGTTTCAAAGAATGTCAATAAATATTACCTTACAATTACAACATAAGCATCCAAAGATTTGCTTCTCAACAGATTAAATTGGAACTGGTAAAGGAAGACGTGTAAATAATGTTACAAAATATTATGTCCTTTTTAAAATATGGTAACTAAAACTGCACATGGTACTCGACATGTGACTTCACGAACAGATACATATATATAATGCTTAAGTAAGTTCTATTATCTTGTTTTTACAAATGTTGAGTCCATCCTTTGGTTTCAAGGTTCAGTAAGTTTGTGTTATTGGTTTGGTACATATTATTAAGCTTTCAATGTTATACATTTGGTTATTTATTTATATAACTTAATCATGCACCTCTACTTCACAAAGCAATTAATCTTCTCCCTGTACTTTCACCCTATATAATTAATGCCTTTTAAAAACCAGTAACAAGAAAATGAAGGTTTGCACTGCCAAGCATTCAGGGTTGTTTGGAGCTGGAGTCTACTCTGCTTCACAGAGCACTGGGCACAAACATGTTCCATATAGAAAACCAAACCAATTACATTCATTCATTAAAGGCAAATTTAAAAAGGATCCCAATCATATTGATCGACACTTCCTCAAGATGCAGAGAAAATCCACAGAGATACAGAAAGAAAGAGCAAAATCATCTTGGGATTTGAACCCAGGGCTCAATAAACTGTCTCAAATCAAAATTTCAGTGAATGAATGTACCAAGGCAGGACACTGCATTGTAGCCAAAAGTTTTTTTGTTTTTTTTTAACTTGACAACCCATTAAGATTTCTTAAGACAATGAACTCTTAATAAATATATCACAGCTTAGGTTTAGAGCATGCTGTAATAATGTAAATTTCATATTCTGGTTTTTACAATTTATAAGTACAGACCTAGAAAAAGTCTAACTAAGTCAAGAGTTAGATTTTTTAGGATTCATCCAGATGAGAAAGATAAAGTAACATGCTAAAAATGTAGTGGAAGTTTATTAAGTGGAAATGTTTCATCAGACATTTCTCTAAACAGTATCATTAGACAAACTGGTGTTATTGTAAATTCATAAATATATAATAAACAAGTGAACATTTTATTTCAAAAGGGTGTTAGTGTGAAGCATTCCCAAAATATGTAATCCAGTGAGGCTGGCGATAGTAGTCACCATTAGAGTCAGGATCTGGGTACATTATGAGTAACCTGAATCAAGAGAAATGTGTGAGATGATCAATTTTATGTTGAATTAGATCAAGTTTTGCAAAGACTAATAAGGAGTCTTTTACATGTTCCTACAAGGTTTTTACATAGAATTTTAATACAGAGACAGATGGGTTTCTCAAACTGCAATAATGTAAGGTAGTTGTATAGTTAGGCAGTGTGGTGTAATGGTGATGGCTTTGGACTTCAAACCCTGAGGCGGTGGGTTCAAATCAAGCTACTGAAACTGTGTGACCAGGAGCAAGTCACTTGGCCTGCCTGTGTTCCTATTGGAAAACCAAAATAAATGTAACCAATTGTATCATAAATGTTGTAAGTCGCCTTGGATAAAGGCACCAGCCAAATATGTGTAATGTAAATGTAGTTATCCTTAGATAAGGAAGGCAGAAGTGTTGAGGTGTGGAAGACAGACGTCCCAAGAAAAGATTGTAAAACTCATGGATCATGGTGCCAGAGAGTGGCGACATGTTACATACGGTATTTATTAACACATGCAAACAAGTATTTGATTATCACTGTATACGTGACAATATTGACCCTATGAACCTATGAACATAAAACTATTTTCTGATTGAGAGGACAGTTGCAAGAAAATGTGTTATTCTTCTAAATACCAACACTGCAGAAGGAGAGCAGGTAAAAATGATAGAACAAGACAAGGGCAGTAAAATATAAGGACCAACTATAGCAGTGTTAAAAAAGTACACACTAGCCTTGTAACATATGACAGTGCAAGAATTTGGGCACCACTAGTTTGCTTAGTGTGTCAAAAGGGCACCACCCAGGAACACCATTTTGCATGTGGAGGAGTGCTGCCTCAAGAAAAGCATATATAATTTACCTGGAATGCCAAAAGCAAAGCAATGAAGCCGTTGTCTGAATTTCCTACCCCACTACTAGAGGAATAGTAAAGCCAAGAAGGGTGCAAAAGATGTGGCAACAACTTCTGATAGTTAGAAAGCACAGTGTCCCAAATGGGAAAACACTGACCTATGCTGTACTTCAAATACTGCAGGCAACTATGAACTGCTAAGCAAAGCTGGTATTATAGTGCTGCACTGATCCTACTGTAATTTCCAGGAGTTGCCAGAAGATACTCCATAAGAAAGGCCAGCCCCCATCAGAGGTTTCCTGAGTGCAGATTTGGGTGTAGTAAAAAGATAAGTACTCTACTGTTAGAAAGAAAAGAGACAAGGTGTTAGAGAGATAGGAGGTTGAAGGGAGTGTTATGAGACTTTTAGATGGACAAGTGGGTGAATCACTGCACTTGGCAGACTGATGATCAAGATCTGATGAACTAAGCCTAGAAGGGTAGTAGGGTTATGCTTGTGTTTATTTTATACATTTTGCCTTTCATTTGATTTATTCTTCTCTTGTGTCTAATATATCAGCTAGTACTACTACTAAATGCACTTCTCTGTTGTAATTGTGGCCTACGTAGCAAATTTCTGCACTTGAGCCAAGAGGCCACTCTTCCCAACACTCTCACCAATCCTACTCATCTAATTTCTTAAAATTAAGTTAAGTTTTGTAGGTCTCTATGGTCCTACTTGGAACCTTATTCTAGGGTTCTGTGTTAGAAGATTTTTTAACATTTGTATCAAGTTTCTATCTGTGTCTCTGTGTTCTTTTCAAGAGTTTGTTTTAAAGCTGATCGTTTGTTTTAAATACTGATCGCTGAGGTGTACTGCTATTAACGTTACCTAATTCTGAAAATGTTCCTTTCACCATAACCTTTTATTTCCTGTGCTTAAACTAATTTTGCACTAATCTACAAATGGCACCCTGAACTTTCTCTTCTTTAAATTTGATCATTAGTTTTTCACTCTGGAACTTATAAAAAGCTTTCTGAAAATCAAATAAATCATATCATATGCATGTCTTGGATCGTATGCTTTTCTTGCTTCCTCATAAAATTCAAGCATATTATTGAAACAAAATTTCTCTGTCTAAACCCATACTGTATAATAACACACATTTTTTGATGGCTTAATCTTTTCCTTAATAATTCTTTTCATTAATTCATTTGTGATACATGTTCAACTCACTGGCCTTACTTGGATCAGCCAGATCACTCTTTTCCTGTAATATAGCATAATACAGAATTTTCTAGTTTTCATTCTTCTGTAATTTCTTCGGTGTGCTGTGATTTTCAAAAATATGCATCAAGAGTTTATATATATTCTTATTAACCTTCTTAAGCACTCAAGAATAAATATTATCTGCACCTGGTGATTTGATAGATTTCATCCTATTTGATCAAGGTTGCACTTATCCCTCTAAAATTTCCAATTAACTGAGTACCTTCTTGATAGTCCTTGTTAAGGCTGGATGGTTATTGACTTCTTATTTGTAAACATTATTAAAATGCTACTTTAGAGTATTCACTATTTCACTATCATTATTTTTAGTGGACCCATACTAGTTCACTTCAGCTTCTCCTTGACCATACCCTTATTGCTAAAATGATGAAAGCAATTTTTTGGGTCTTCTTTCACCTTTTCTAAGATATTTCACTCTTACTGATTTTTTTACATTTAATATTCTTTTAATATTCTATTAATATTCTTTTTTACCAAATGGTAATCTATTCCTGATTATTTGGTGGATAGATCACCAAATGATCTTTTCCCCTTGATCAAATAAAATTTGAACTTACACATTACTAACTACTGTGTAATTTGTGCAGACAAGAAGCAACATACAGACATTTTTAGCTCAGAATGACACGAAAGTGCAAATTTCACTGTATTCAGTACACATGACTACTACTAAAACAGATGTTTTTGCTTTGTACATTCATTGAAACCAAAGAAACAGTGCAAGTTAGCATCCTTATTTATCCACATTGCATATACATGCAATAATAATAATAAATAATTACTTTTTTAGCACTTTTCTAACCTACTCAAAGCGCTTTACATATACAGCAGGGAACAACTTCATCTGCCGTCAGTGTGTGGCATTCAACTGCCATTCTTACCCCAGTATGCTCACCATACATTAACTATTAGGGGGTGAAGGGGTAAGATAAATAGTTAGCCAGTGAGAGACAGGAGATGATAAAGGGTCAGAATGGACAAGGTCTTGATAGGCAATTTAGCTAGGACATCAGGGAACACAGCACACAAAATGGTGCCCATGAATCTTTATGACCAGAGAGAGTCAGGGTCTGAGTTTTATATCTCAACTGAAGGACAGCACCATTTTTCAGCACAGTGTCCCCGTCACTGCAATAGGGCATTGGCATCCACATAACCACACCACAGGGTAAGTGCTCCCCTAATGACCTCACCAATACCTCTTACCAGCAACAACTCCAAGTTTTCCAACAATTCCAGAATGTTCTGACCCTCTTTAAGTTACAACCCCGGTACTGGAAAATGGTTTAAGTACCCATGTATGCCATTTAGTAATGATCTAGTTTATGTTCTAGTACATAAGACAACTCCAGTAACCACAACTTTATAATGTATTGTAATGTACCTACTATGGGTCTCCCTACACTTTCTATAGCCATTCAGATTATCATACATACACATTTTGATTTTTTTAACTGCTTTGGTTTTCATTAATTGACAGGACACATTCCAACATTAAAAACTATACTATTTTTACCAAATCAATGCTGGCATACCAACACATAGAACTGATTTAAAAAATAACAGAGGTAATGCCTATGTTGTTGTGGCTTCTTTCATGTATTTGGAAGTGGAATAGTTATTATTTCTCCAAACCATGCCAAATTATACAAGAAACGCACAGCCTATAATTAGGAACAAGAATGCTGAGCTATCAATTTATCCACCCATTTTCTAAACCTAAATTTTCCATTACACAGTTGTGGAGAGCTTTTAAAACAATCCCATTAGAACAACACGAAAGATAATAGTACATGACTTGAACATGAAGCACACACACATACACATTCACTTATCCAATCATGCACTTTATGAACACATCTGGATAATTAAAGTAACTACCATACAGATTATATCCAGGCAGCATCAGTCATAAGGCCGGAACCACCCCTGAATGGAAAATCATTTTGTCACAGGTCACTTATACAAACAGACTCACAAGTTTAGAAGAGGAGAAAAAAATACTCTAACAGAAAACTCACTAATTCATTCATTCATTCAAATATGTATTCATTTTCCAAACCCACTTCTTTCAAAAAAGTCAGGAGAGGGTGGAGGCAGACCCTCTTCATACCAGCACCAGAAGTGGGCAATATGCAATCCTGGATGAGCTGCTGGTTCACACTTCCTCACTGATCTATTGAAAGGCAAATTATACTAATCAAATTACCTAATTTACTCTTCCATAGGATATATGATGAAGCTGGAGTATCAAGGAAAAATCCATGCAGACAATATGAGGATTTTTTTTATTTTCAGTTATAAGCTGGAAGGGACATTATTCCATACACACCACACTCAGTCAAAAAAGGCAAAGACACCAGTTAACATAATATGCACATGTTTGGCCTGTGGAAGCAAATTCACATGGACAAAGAAAAAATATGAAAGCTACATAAGCATGTGGAACTAAACATTGCGGCCTGAAGCTATGAGACAGCATTAATGACAAAAAAATTTCATGTCAGAAAGTAACTTAACATACACATATTTAGAAAAACGAGAGAAAAAAATCTACACCAAGACATGAAGAACATGCATACTCCACACAAACAGAAAAAATTCTTATAGTAGTAAGGTAACAATGCTAACAACTATACTTAAACCTAGTAAATTTAGTGTCATGTCTTTGGAATTAAACCCTACGAAGGGAAAAAAAGAAAAACAAAATGTCACATGAATAATGCCAAAGACCAAAAATTGAATCCAGGTCCCTGCTGTAACGAGGCAGCACTACTAACCACTGCATTCATACTAAGTATATTTAATGTAGGCAGTATACCTAACATGCATGGCTTTGAGAAGAAATCTGAGAAAATTAATACACACACATGGAGAACAGAAAAACTCCACATTTACAGTGATATAGCTATGAATTAAACCTCAAGCTGTAAGGAAGCAGTACTAAACTACAGCATCATTCTGCTGTCTCTCTGAATTTCTCTGTAATGTGGGAGGGAACCAAAGCACCCACATAAAACCCACATGACCACACAAACACTGTTCAGGCAATAAATGGGCCAAGAACAGAATCCAGGTTGCAGAAACTAAAAAGGTAATGCCAATAACAACTGTGCTGCCACCATTCATCAACATTGAACTAAACAGCTTTAAAATCTATTAGCCATTATTATTGGTTCTTAACATCTGTGTGCAGATTAAAGTTATGCAAAAACCTGAGTTTCGTGTGTTTTTTTGTTATTTTTTTGTAAAATTCACATGGAAGAAAAGGCCACAGAACTGGTCCCCTGAGCCTCAGATTAACACTCATGTTAGATCAAATTTCGCTGTGTGTTTCCTTAAATGGAAAGCAAAGCTATCAGCCAAATTCATCATAGCATTCCATATGTACCAGGGTAAATTCAGCTTCATAAGCATATGGAAAGAGAACTATCTGATGGTGCAGTTTTCACATTTGGACACGCTCCCAGAAAATATTCACCATAGGAATAATGATGGGACTCCAGCTAATATTTTATTATGTATTGTTTTAGCATTGATAAATTACCTATATAGTTTTTCCTTCTATATCCCAAAGACATTTGTAAAGTTAATTAGCTGCTCTGAAGTGGCCAAATATGAGGCAGTCTAAAGGTGTTCCTAGCAATAAACCAGTTTTCTGTCCAGGATTGGTTCTCACCTTGTACCCAAAACTGCCAGAGTAGGCTCCAGCTCCCTGTGAACCTAAACTGGATAAATAAGTTAGACTGATAAATTGATGTATATTAACTATTGAATTACTTAAATTACCCCACTACAGTCCTTAATTATTCTGTAAAAATTTATAATAGAAAAACATATAAAATTACATGCTGTACACCAAATTACAGATACATCTTAACCAGTTAAAGATACAGTACATGCACTCATTTCATGTTTTGGTTGCTTCGTTATCAGCAACGTTTTACGTGTTTATTATACATAACTGGAAGAAGTGTAATCAATCACACCATTTCAGACAAAACATGCAATGCAATGATTGTTTTATCTAAAGAGAGATTTTTGAAGGTCAGTAAATTTTATACAGTAATATTTAGCTTGGTATGACATGCTTTAAAGAACTGGAGCATTTCACTGCTGACAAAACTGCTAGTATGGTTACAATCTCCCTGTCATTTATATATAGTATACTGTATGTATGTGCAGTATGTTATGTATTACACCATATCAAAATACAAGAATTAAAGGACAGTAACCATATAAAGTCCCTACTTCATGCAATACATAACAAAACATAACATTCTTAACTCTACCTAGGGTAAATGAAGCCCAGGGTCTGGACAAAACACCACTCTATCACAGGACCAACCCATACACATACCAACAATTTCATTCAAAAAGGGCTGATTAACCTAACATGCACATCTTTGGCAATGTGGGAAGAAAACCAGACTACTTGGAGGAAAACCCACACAGAGAAGAACCAGTAGCTGGATTCAAACCTATAACAATGGATCTGGGAGCCAATAGTGCTAGTCATAGCACGTTCATGCTGCCCCCATTCTTTTTGTATTGATTTATTCTAAGAAAGGAGACATGTGTGAACAGGATACCAGCTGATCATAGGATACACATTCCCACACTCACTTATACTCATTCAATTTACCATAGGAAGTGGGAAAGAAACCAAATATCCAGAGAAAACAAACAAACACACTGGGAGAACATACCAGTTTCACACAATCAGATACTGCCACCATACAAATCCTACACAAATACATCAATCTTTTACTCAGTGTTTAAACCATATTGAATGTGAAACAGTATTGTTCTATTACTTTTAAGAAGGCAACTTGCAGTAGACATACTCTGTACTTTTTTATCTGAATAAGATTAACAGTGTAGAATTTAATCTATTTGTCTAACACCATCAAAACAGTGATGTAAACTTTAAATGGTAACATAAGGATACAAATGTATGTATTTCAGACGAGTCTTCTATAATCACTGTAAAAAGACAGAACATAAAATAAATTATTTGAAATGTGTTCAGTCAGACTGTACTTATTTGACACAAAAACCTCAATGCTGCTCACCCAGTGTCTAATCTTTACTCTTATCTCTAAATACGCAGGTGTCTGGTTATCTGACCAAAGGGTAGTTTCTGTAGCTGGAAGGCTCAATGTCCTCATGACTGACATGGCCTTTCATGTTCCACTCCAAACAGCTTTAGGCTATTTTACCATTTGAAAACTGAAGGACAATACCCTGCGTCATCTAGACCTTCCTGTGCATCTTTCTCACGGAAACCACAAAGAAAAGTACATTTTTGCCTCCATTTCTGAACCATAATGTGCCTGTTTAGAAGTTGGCTTTGCAATTTTTTCAAGTATTGATAAAGATAAGTATGCATGATCTGGAAAAAATTCCTTTACTGTTTACTTAGCCCTTATTTTACCACCTGGTAAAGATGATAACAGGATTAGATAATTAAAAAAAACAGTGAAACGAGTATGAGCTATTCTCATTAAAAACTAAATGAATTAATCAATCCTGTTAGGTTTCACTGTGTAGTATATATAAACAGACATAAAGATACATCAATTAAATATAATGAGGTTCAGTAATTATCATTGCTGTCTAACAGATCCAAAGTCCTAGTTTAGATCATGGTTCAGTTGCCATGTGTATGAAGTTTGAATGTTCTCTCTGTGTCTGTAATGATTTTCTTTGGGTATTCCAGTTTCCGTTCCACAAAATATTGCATGCATGCTGCATATCGCTATTGCAATTGCCAGTGTCCTTCCCAGGATTCCTGCCATGTATACATTTCTGCTGGTATAGGCTCTAAGGTCCCTGCAATCTTAAACTAGGATAGATGGGTTATGAAATATGGTGTTAGCATTCAGATCATAGAAAAAAGCTCATTATTTTAGAATACTGCTTTCACAGATGCCATTTGAGGTAATTGATTTTGCCCTTCATGTTAATTTTTTAATAACATTTTGTTTGGCAGGTAATCCACCATGCCTATTGTCAAACCAACTTGGTATTCTGTTGTAATCGTGGTTAGTCTGCAATATGAACCACTGCATTGTGTGACTAACCAGTGGATTGTGGGACAAGAAAGTAATCATACTGCCTTATGATGCTTTCATTAGTTAAAAAAAAAAAACTATATATTGCTCTGCATAGATTTCAGTTTGTTTCTTCTGCTGGTGCTCTAACATTATGACTTGCGTTTTAGGTGTATGTCATTCTGTATTATATTTTAACTATGCTAATTTATAATTAATTGAGTGATTTGTATATATACTGTGGAGCAGTACCGTGTCAGTTCCAAGACAGTATGCTATTTTATTCTACTTGGGACGCTAAAAGATCCAGGGCTTACCTAGGGTGGCTGACTCTCTCCTCACTAATGATGCACCCAAGTAGGAAACAAGGATAAAAAAGTAGGAATTTTCAGGTTAGTTGGACATGGAAGGATGCTAGAATGCTATTACTTTATCAAATAAGTTCTTATTTAAACTGAAAACTCTGGATGTTTGTTGAAGTTACACTAATCACTGTACTATCACCCTGCCTTTTTCCATTATTATTTTGGTTTACATGCAGGGCATAATAAAATAGTAAATAGTAAACTTACAGGATGGGGCCAGTCTGTTTGCAAATCCATTTTACAATGTGTCTCAATTTTACTTTGGTATTGTATTCTTAGAACTGGTATTACATTTACAGTAAAAGTCAGTTACAGATAACTTATATGTAGTGTTGCCCTGGTTTCACAAGAGGACATGCAAACATTCAAATGCATTTAAGAGTTCAAAAACTGGGCTAAAGTTCACACTCAATTAGTTACTATGACAGTGACCAAAACGCAGCTGTCAAAACTAAACTGCCTGAAATAATATGAAGTTTTCATGCATTGTTCTGTTATGTTACTTTTAGACATCGATAAAAGAGCATATCATAATAAAAAATCACCATAGCTTCTGACTATCATGTTTCATAATTTGACAGCCAGTAATAGAAGCAGCATTAAGCATAAATGTTTAATATCAATTTTTATCTTAAAATGTATATATTGTGATAATATTATTTTAATAGTTCTTAAACTTTTGAATTTTACATCTCATAGGAAATAGAAAAGAATTTAAATCAAATCACCTGGGAAAGATGGACCTTCTTGTTATTCCAGCTTATCTGTCTGTTCAGCATCCCATCTCTGTTCAGTTTGGCTCACTTTTCACTAACAACTGCCAAGTCGGCAAACAACCTTGGAGTGGTGATTAATGACCAGCTGTCCTTCAAAAAGCATGTTGCTATTGTCTTTTAGTCTTGCAGATTCACTCTATACAACATTCACAAGATCAAACCATATCCAACACAGCATACAACGCATCTCCTGGTTCAGGGTCTGGTCTTCTCACGTCTGTTGGCAGCTGATAGTTTAAATGCAGTGGTACATCAGGTGTTAAATTAGCTGTGGCGGGCAAAGGACACTAGTCTTTTCAGATCATTACATTGGCACATATTAGGTTCAAATCCTTGATACTTGTCTACTGAGTAGTCACATGCCAGCACCTATGTCAATATGGATACACTTGTGATGCCCTATTTCTATTCCCAGTTGCTCAGGTCAGTTATAGAATGGAACCTGGTAATGACAGGTTGACATCAAATCTCAACTGTTTTCATTTGTAGCTCTGAGCTGGTGGAATGTGCTACCTATCTCAATTCGAACGTCTGAGTGTGTCAATGTGTTTTAAGAAGTGATTGGTGAATTTCTGACTATATTGGCTATTAGGCATGTATAACCTATGAATTGTAACTAGCTTGTATTATGCTCTGAACTCTTCACTTGTGATAATCAATTTGTAACCTGCCTTATAATACTTGCTCTCAAACAGCCCACCAAATTGGTGTTTACTTGATTAAGTTAACCTCTATTGTAAGTCACTTTGGAAAAAAGCATTTGGTAAGCAAATAAATGGAAACCAAAGTGATCCTTGTATAGACAGAACAATTACAAACTATATGCGAACCAATTTAATACTGTACCTCACTTAGGCCCAAAACGTTAACCTCATGTAACATTAACAGTTAACACTGTATTTTTATATTTTACCGCAGTGATATAAGTTGCAAAGATTCCCAGAGTTAATATCCTTGATGGCCTTTTTTGTGTCAAATCTATGTACAGTTGTTTTAAAATGCAGTATTTATATCTTAGCTCTCACACACATTCAGTCTGAATATGCTGATTAAAAGCAGAGTGAAAAAGTTTCACTCCTTACCTTATTTTACTAAGGTCAAGGTTTAAATCTCTTGAATCACAACTTAACCTACCTGATTTATTCTTCGGAAATGTATGCTGCCTCAGGTCATTTAAACATAAGAATAAGAACTTCTAGAATCTTTTAGGGTCTTACAATAAATCTTTATGAATAGTAGGATCAATCTTCTCCACAGCAGAAAATTAAAAATTAAAGATTACACCACCAGTAAATTACCTTAATCCACATTTGTCAATGAGGATATATATAAATGCAGGAGAGAGGATCTGGCAGGTGCTAGACATATCATCATCAGTGTGGATTTGCACTCCAAATAATTTATCTATTTATGTTATGAATTTTGGTATCAAAAATAGCTTCTTCTTCATCGAGTATATGTGCATTCTTATATTATCAGTAAACTTGCATCAGTTAAGCCATAGCACCCAAAAAATTCAAAAGACAATTACATTTGTAATTGCAATTATGTTTATGATAATTAATCATTAACTAAATTCTCATGACTGTGACAGGCCTAATAATTCCCATGCTGCTATACTCTCACCCTATTCTACACCGTAGCACAAGATGTCATGAGGAATAACGAAATGCAGTCCTTTTTCCTTTTCATCAGTTTCAAGGGCAAATCCACGCATCTTCTGAAATATTGATGTCAACTAGAAAAGTGTCAATTTTTGTGAAACAAAGCTTTGTTTTGACTCTTGCTGAACTGAACTGAAAAAAGTGCTGTGTTTGCGTCAGCTGTAACTTAATACATGAAAACTGAGTCATCTGCAAAATAACATTACTGTATATGGGGCCTCTTTTAGTATTTAAAGCTATTGTTGCACATTACCAATGTAGATATCAACAGACTGTGCAATGATTTTTTTTCTGAACACCATTTGCTTATTTGCCCGAGTTTACCTCCCTTCTCTGAAATAACCTCTGATATAAACTAAAAATCACAGTCTAGCCTCTTTGAAATCTGTTGTAAAATGTATTTATTTCTGCAAGTATTTTTGTGATGTATCAACTACAATTTTGTTTTCACTATTCTATGTATTGTGCTTATTTTACTTTTAATTTTAAATGTTTATTTTTACATTTTTATTTTTGAATAAACATTGTGATATTTAAGAATAAAAAGTAAGACTATAAGAATATTAAGCACCATACTTTTAATTGTAACAGGCCATTTAGCCAAAATGGCTCATCAACATCAAGATTTGAAGGTCCACAAGTACTACTGTCTACAACAATACTAGACAACTTACTCCATATACATATGGTTCTTTGTGTGAAGAATAAAATCTAATGTTTGTATACAATTTGCCCTTAATTAGCTGTTACTTATGCAAACATGCTTAAGTTACATTACATTGCAAAATAAATGTATTGTGCATATAAGTCTATTTCCCTTTTTGCTTTCTGTCGTCATTTATATCATTACTCTGTGTGAATTGTGGAGGCCACTTTTTGTGTAGTTGACTGAAGTCTCATCACTACACTTGCAACAGTATTTAGTACATACATATGCTTTCAAAAAACTCTAATAATAAAAAAAAGAGAAAATTAGAAAAGCCAAATGTATGTGGCTCGATAACTAGAGAAATTGCACTTTCAAATTTAATAGATTACCCCATCTATAGTAAAGCTTATAATGGTTAATTAATTTATTTGATTTGCACTGATTCTTAATGTGACTTGAAAAATACGTATTACACCATTCTGCTGTTGGCCAATTTGTTGGACTCCCAAGTATTTGGAAAGGAAGGTCTGGCTAGGTTTGCTTTTTACTGAGCAACTAAGTCATATACTATTAAATATAACTGAATAAAACAGCTACATTGAATCCAGTAAAATCATAACAGACCAAGCCAACACTGTAAATGTGCAACTGCTGGCACAGGCTGTAGGTTTTGTTGTCCCAGCTGAGTACTTCTATCCCATAGGGTAGATTACATCATTCATGTTCATAGCAGCTCAGGACACAACCCCAGTCTAGTAAGATCACTCCCACATTATCAGCTGGCCAGTTGGCACTTGTCATTATGAACACTTCCAAAAATTCTTTCAATACAAAGTATATACATAAGTTTTTATTTTAATCCAAATTATGTTATACTTTTCAGTCCAGTGCTGCTTTTTATCATTTTCTAGTAAAAATTAAAACACTTATGCACACAATCATTTTATCTTCATTTTCTTATATATTTCAGATCATCTCTACTTAATGCACTTTCATTTTAACACTAGATCAACAGTAGAATAGCTACCCTGATCACTGAAGAATTGATACTGCCATGTCAGATTCACATTCATTTCGCAAAAGGCACTAATCACAATCCATTTCATAATCCAGGAAGTAAAGTTTGAGAAACACGAAGGAGGCTTGTCTCAGTTCAATAACAAATATGCAGAAAGCAATCTCTTCCCCCTACATTTTTGCCACCTTACTACAATTTAACTTCTGTTACACATCATTTAGAATTTGTCATGGTAAAAATGTAGTAGAGATAAAGATGACACCCATATACATTTATTTCAAATAAATACCAGGCTTGTTCCAGGGATCAGAAATACATTTCTGGCTTGATCACTGTCTCTGTGGAATTTTCATGCATTCTCCAGGTACCCCATCATTTCATAAATCTTGAAGCATGAATATTAGTTAATACATACATGAGTGAGTATATTCTACATTTGACTGGAGCCCATGAAATTTATTTGAAATACAGGGTCACGGGAAACTTGACACAATTCCTGATAGTACTGGGTACCCAAGTGGCTCTCAGATTTGCTTACAGGGCTAACAGGTCAACTGAGGACGCTGTTGCTGCTGCTCTCCATGCTACCCTGTCCCATCTGGAGCACCAGGGGAGCTACGCACGTCTCCTCTTTATTGATTTTAGTTCTGCTTTTAACACCATCCTCCCTCACAGATTGTTGTGCAAGCTACTAGCCCTGGGACTCCCGTATTCCACCTGTATATGGATTAAAGACTTCCTGATAGACCACACACAAAGGGTTTGGGTGGGCCCTTACATCTCCTTGGCCATCAGCATCAGCACCGGCTCTCCTCAGGGCTTTGTGCTGAGCCCCCTGCTCTTCACGCTGTCACGCTGTAATCAGATACTGATGCACTTGTTATAAACAGCACCGCGCTTGCCGTTGCTCTGAAAGACCGGCATTTCAGCTTTTACTGATGCATCCAGTTTCTTGTCATCATTCTGTGATGTCAAGTTTCTTGGCACAGATAATGCGGATGCAACAGACTGACACATTGCAATTTCAAGTTGCTGTTCAAAGCTGTTGTCTGACAGACGTCAATGAAGTCTGCCCCGTCCCGGCATTCATGAGCTGCAGAGTGCAGACTCCTCCCAGTCCACTATGCTCAGTCTTAGTCGGAGCCAGGAGACTGACAACTGCTGCTGGTCTGTTGTTAACTTAATTAATCGGCAACACACTACACTGTGGGCCAAAAAAACCATGTCACTTAATTATTTTCAACTAAAACTCAGCTATTTCTTGATCGATTTTTACACCTTTACACGCTATATATGCGAGCTTGGCTGTTCCCGGTTTCCCGGGAATTACAGCAGTTTCATTCCTGGGAATGCGGTAATGAAAAATGTTTGGGAATGGATTCCCTACTGACAACAACCTGCTCCTGAAGACACAATTAAGACCAATGAGCTTGTTGTGGACTTCAGGAAAAAGAAAAAGAACATCAAACCACTACACATCAGAGGAGACTGTGTGGAGAGGGTGTCAGACTTCCAATTCCTGGGAATCCACATCATGGAAGAGCTGTCCTGAGGTGTGAACAGAGCTGAGCTGGCGAAGATGGCTCAGCAAACACTTTATTTCCTGAGAGTCCTCAGGAAAAATAACATACCCCAAAAACTGCTGGTGTCCTTCTGTCACTGCTCTATTGAGAGTATCATGTGCTACTGTCTCTGCGTGTGGTTTTCCAGCTGCACAACAGCCCAGAGGAAAACACTTCAGCGGATCATAAAGACTGCCCAGCAGATCATCGGCTGCTCTTTACCCTATCTGAATGAACAGCACAGCTCTCGCTGCCTCAGGAAAGCAGAAAACATCTTAAAAGACTCCTCACACCCCGCTCATGACATGTTCCAACTGTTGCCATCAGACAAAAGATACAGGAGCATCAAAACAAAGACTAATAGACTGAATAACAGTTTCTACCCTGTTGCTATTAGGGCACTGAATGCCACCTAATCACCTCTAATGCAGCAGTGCAATAGATGATATCCTGTGCAATAGTGTTTCATGTGCAATTAAGGTCTTATGTTGAATGTTTGTGCTCTACCTTATTTCTTCTTATCATTTCCTATCCTTTTGTAATTACATTTATTAATATTTTGACACCGCAGGGACTGCACCTAATTTCACTGTATGTGTTACAATGACAATAAAGATATTCTGATTCTGAGATTCAGTCCTGGGTACCCCATGTGACTGAAGTTTTATGTTCCAACCAGTTTCACAATCACTGAGTCATTTTATCTTTCATCAATTTAATTTAATTTAATGGTCTTTTTCTTTTCTCTTATTCTGCATTCAGAAAAGCACAGCAGTGTAACTTTCAAAATTATACAGCATTCAGAAACATTTCTGTTTTTGCAACAGAGTTAAATGCTTAACTTTCTTTAGTTGTTTATCCCCTTAATTTGCTTTCTTGTGTACTTATCTACCTTCATTTTATCCTAATAATAACAATTAACTATGAGCAGAACAGACCAGACACCTAGGCAAACAACATTGAATGCTAGAAGGCTATAATTATCTTAGTGTCAGACCCACTAATGTACTCATTAGAAAATAATGAATTAAAAAACCAAGACACTGGGAAAAGCAGAATAAAAATCACAATGATGATTAAAATCTTAAAAATCAAGTTATAAGAAAAACTCTAATTATCATAGTGTAACATACAGAAATCCTTCTTACATTCTAATAGCGATTTACCAAACTTAGTTTCATATTTTCTATATTGACCCCAAAACACAGAAACTATGTTACTTACTCCAAAAGTCATTATCAATACTTAACCAAACCAGAAAACCATAGGTGGATAAAACCAATCATGATGCACTAAATGCACACCCTGCTGTGTACAACTTTGGGTTTGTGTCTGGGAACATAGACAATTACAAAGCATTCAATCTAAGGATAACCATGAAAGCTTCTAAACAGCAATAGGAAGAGAAAGTGACAGGGCAATTTGAACAGTCAAGGTGCAAGTGGCAAGGTCAGCAGACAATAACGGACTATAAACCAACTACTACTACTACAGTGAGTGCAGATACCTCTGTGGCAGAGGAGTTAATCATTTCTACGCATGCTTTGATGTGAATGCCACTATTGCCAGCCAGTGATCATCACCAAATTTAAGGACCTGCATCTAAGCACTTCATTGTGCAGCTGGATCTTTAACTTCCTGACAGGGAGAGCACAAGGGATTTGAGTGGGTGGCCATATCTCATCTTCCCTCACTCAAGACAGGCACCCAACAGAACTGCATTCTGTGTCCACTGTTGTAATTCCTCTCTACACGACTGTATGACTGCAAATATCATCACGTTCAGGTTTGCTGACGACACACCTGTGGTAAGCCTGATATCTAACAGCAATGAGCAGGCTTACCTGGATGAAGTGGACAGTCTATCACACTGGTGTCAGGGCAATAGTCTGCTCTTGAAAGTCAACAAGACAAAGCAGCTGACTGGGAATTTTAGGAGAAAACAGCAGGGTCACTACCACGCCTCACTATTTACAAGACTCAGGTGGAGAGTGTAGACAGTTTCAGATACCTCGGTCTCTACATTACAAAGGACCTAACCTGGTCCAAATACATGACACCTAGGTAAAGAAGGCACAACAATGTTTCTACCACCTCAGAAGTCTTAAGAATTTCAGGGTGTCCTCCTGATTACTAAAGAACTTCTTCACATCCATCATTGAAAGTATGCCTGGTTTGCAACAGGAATGCAAGGCACTGCAGCAGTTGATGTGCTCAGCTGAACTTTGAGGACATCGACATCAAGCAATAACAGACCAGGGTAAAGAAAACAGTCAGATACCAGCCACCTCAACAATAGCCTCTTTTCTGCTACCACTGCATAAAGTCCGGTTCAGAGAGACTGAGAAGGAGCTTTTTTCCACAGTCCATACACATCTTGAATAAGTGTCTAGAAGTACATGATGTCCTATTGTCAACTCTCTTGCATTAAGTTACTTATTAAATTATTGTGTATTATTTATCACATATTTAAATTAATGATTTTCTATATTAATAAAGTCATGCATTATTTTTATTGTCCTTTTTGCTTAAAGGCAGACATTGGATCTTCAAGTCATTTATCCAGTCGTATGCACAAAATGTGCAAAATCCATGCATTTTTGGTAAAATATTTTTAAAGGACGAGTTTGAAATTTTTTGAAGTTGCTTTTATTTTCCAGTGGTGCTTCGTGCTCCATTCCCTCCATTCTAACATGCAAGTGTGGGCAAAATATTTTTTACATTTATAGAAAATCCTTAATTTTAGAACACAATTTCATGTAGCAAATGCATATATACCATGTTTGTGAAGAAATAACTTTGACATGAAAAACCCCAATGTTATTCTTTAAATAGTTATTGTACTTCCAGAATGCAACAATTTACTTCTTATATAACTCGGAATCACATAAGGAATGCCGCAATGGACTTTTTGACAGCCCCACAGCTTTGTCTCCCTAAGAAGACAAGGAAAAACTCAGAAAAAAACCCCCTATTGGGGATAAATGGAAAAAATATTGGGAATTCAGAGACAGACCCCCTTCCAGGTAGGTTGGGGGTGCAATGGATGTCCAAAAATAGTGTAAATACAATACACAAAACAGAAGACAACAGAATAATCTGTGTACATCATAAAATTGAAGCTAAAGCCATGTGGGAGTGACTTTTTGAATTAAAGATGGGACAGTTGACCAATAAATGAGAGGGAGAGGCGTGTCTTCAACTGAAAACATTAATATAAAAAGTCAGTATAAAAAATGTGTAATTTTTGGTGGAGTAGTTTTTTAAGTGAGCTAGAAATCCAATTAAATGCAAATGTTAGTTGGAACAAAAAATCTGCAGTTTGAAAACCACTGTGGTAACCAATGCTTGACAGGATGGGATGTCATTTTATCGCACAACACACTCATATTCATTCTCAACAGGTAAACTGAGACAAATGAACCTAAAATCCATTCATGTGGAATGTGCAAGGAAAGTAGAGCACATATCAAAGTTAAAATCACAGCCATGCCCCAGCACGATTTAAGATTTCAAACATATACAGTATTGCAGACCCAACTATATTGGATTTCATGGTTTCAAACAATATATAATTAGTTTACTTTTCTAATATGCTAATTAAGTTCATGGAAATTCGTCCATCTGGGCAGAATTAGGTGAAAGATACTAACCCACTCTAGAACAGTAGACTCATTCACATAATTACACTAATTCATATCAGGTCAATTTAGAGTCTTTAATTAACATCTCTGGGATGCAGGAGGAAAACTGGCTTAAGATTTGAATTCAGGACTGTGACACAGTGAAGGAACAATTCTAAACCCTCAAATAATATATTAACTGGAAATATTTGACACTTTACTGTTGCCAGCAATTATTCATTAGTTAATTAATTCATTTTATGGATCAACTTCTACAATACAGGGTTGCAAAGGAGCCACAAACTATCATGGCAGAGCTGGTAGGAAGCAACTGGATGTGGTTCCAGTCCATCAAAGTGCACACTCACTCTCTCATACATTATAAAATTCATATTAACCTAACATATATCACAGTTGTCCCACAGACAATCACCAGGATGAGATCTGAACCCAAGAATCTGGAGCAGTCACAGAAATTTTAAGAAATAATCACTGTACTGTACTACTATGCCACCATTAAAAATACTGATAGAATGTAGTACATAAATTCATTTAGAAAGTACAAATATTACATAACAGTTTAAGTACAGTGTATATATAAAATTTAAAATAATTACTTCATAAATGTCAACACATCCCTAAACCTGGCAAGAGGACAGAAGTAAACCATTTTTGGTCAACTACCTATTTCACTATTATGTTTTGCAGCTGCAGAAGTATGTCCATATGGTATCCGTATGTCTAGTCAACATGCTCAATGTAAAACAACAGCATATTCGGCTTTTTGTGTGACCACTGGAACTCTGCACTAGTAACACAGAACCACTCATTTTCCTTTCAGCCACTCCCTCTTTTATGAGGTACATCTTTAGATTTTTTTCAAAGAAGAAGGCGGAAGCTTGCGGATTGCATGCACAATTAAAATAAAATTTGAGATCTGTCTATCTTTCTCTCTCTCTCTCTCTTACTGTTGAATATGAAGCCCTACATTCACAAGATATTTAAGATCTGCTCACTGCTGGACAGAAAAAGATTTCTTTCTCATTATGCTAATGTTTTATTTGTCTTATTTTGAAATCCTGAACCAAAAGGGGTGTGTCATCCTTACACTGTTAATGGTGCTAAATCAAACGAGTTATTTGGTGCAGTTGATGTGCTGGCACAATTATATATTATTTATTTGATTAAATTATTTGTTTCATTTTACAAATCAATATACAGTACTCAAATAGATTTTCATGGGGAGTGAAGGTCTATGCGAGCAGCACTGAACACAAAGCAAAAAGCAGCCCTGGACTAGGAACCATTCTATCACAAGGTATAGTCATCTGTACACGACACTTAAATGAATTTTAGAGTCACCAATTAGTATCATGGAAAATTCTGAGATATGAGACGAAAACTGGAACACCCAGGGAATACTTACTCACGGACTAAAAGAAGGCTATAACATCACATGGACAGTGGATCACCAGCAGGGAAACACAGTTTAAAATATCTTCAAAAAGTACAGAAAATTAATTAGTGTCATTTCTTAATACAAGGGAACTAAATTAAATAAAAGAGTCCATTTAAACAATATCTTCACCCTGTGTAGCCATCAAAGCCCAGGACTCACTTTCTCTCTATCTCCCTGTCTAATTCTCACTCTTGATGTCCTGCTATCTCTGTGATTGATTGTTTTAGCTGTAACTGCTGTTATTAAGAAAACTTTCAATTTTGAAAATTACTTTTTTTAAACTGACATTTTTAATTAGATCAATATTTAGCATTGCAAATAATAAAAGCAAATTCAAAACAAAACTTGATTTACTGTATAATTTAGATAAATAATTAGTATAACATATATATAAGGTATTAATATGAAGGTGAAAGGATAACATAACATTCTCTAGCCCACTAAATAATAAATTGAGGATCATGGCGGCCACCTAGAGCCTTGATTAGTGGCATTAAGTGCAAGGCACAAACCAAACATAGACAATCAAAAATTAAAGAGCTCATTAAGAAACACTTTGGTCCAATTTAGAATTGCCAGTTACCCTAAAACATACATCTTTGAGTAGAAAACCGGAGTACCTGGAGAAAAACCTACGTAAACTTGGGGAGAAGAGGTGCTCTCGACAGACACCTGCCAGATGTGGGATTCAAACCTGGGACACTGGATCCATGAGGAAGCGGAGCTAACCACTGTGCCACCCTCTTGTGATGAACTTAAAAAATAATTTACTTCAATGTTAATTATTTTATACAATTTTGATAGCTTGTGGAGGTACAAGTTTATATTTAGCCAATAAAAGGCTGTAAAAATATGACTGCTATGTTATTACGGTCTCTTCCTTGCCATATTTAATAAACATTCTCCACACCAAGGTTGGACTTTTCACTGGCAGACAGTCTTGGCTAGGTTTTTGCTGATCAGCATGAATGAAGCACAACAGTTAAAAGTTGAAAGTTTAAAAACCACCACAGATCTCTTTTTAAGCCAAAAGCAATGGAGAGATCTGTATCCACAAATGTTTCAGCAATTTCCAGACTACGTAACTTGCCAAAAGACATTGTGAAATACCACAGAAGTCACACGTACACTATTTGACACCCATACATTTAAGAATTTTGTGCTAGTAAAATAAATTTAAGTTGCTATTTAACAAAAATACAGTGAAATTTACATATGACAGATGAACATGTACATGTTAGTATAAGTTGCAAATTTTAGAAGGCTTCTGAATTTAAGTAATTACATACACAGTAAATAATTCCTGGAACTTGCATGTTCTCTCCATGTCAGTGTGGATTTTCCACTGGGTACCTCACCTTACCTTCCATATGCAAAGACATGCAGGTTAGGATAATACACCCGTTATGAGTGTATCCTGTCCTCTGTCCACAATCTTCAACCAAATGCTGCCAGAAATGGCACTGGCTACCCATGACCATGGATGGGGTATGTGAGTTAGAAAATGAAGGAATATAATTTATTTTTCAAAAGCCAACAAATAAGTCAATCAACGTTGGAATATTACATATTCACTGTACTACTTACTGCCAAGAATTCAGGACAGTGGCAGAGTAATACTTATCCCGCTAAACAGAATTACTTTCTCTTTAAAACAAATACTTGTCTATACAACCAAAGAATGATAAAAAAATAACATGACTGATTGAGATGTTTAATGAAAAAAAAATCATGCAATAATTACAGACTCTGATTAAAATCAAATTTCATCAGATTTTTTCAGCATGTATTACAGCACTCCTAATCACACTCTTTGTAGTATCATCAAGGGTAACTGCAAAAAGAAAAAATGCAGAGAACACAGCCATCTACCTGTTTATTTTTAAGCCACAGCCTATTTTAAGCCACAGCCTATTTCTGAATCACTTCATAGTGCTCATCTTTTAGCAATACAGAAAACAAAAAATAACATCCTCTAAGCTGTACAGTCCAATTCAATGTAATAGGGGGCCATAGCCTATCTCAGCCATACTAAACAGGGCACCTATCCACCACAGGGCCTATTCACACACACACACCCACACTCACATTCAAAGCCAAACTGCTGTGTCATTTTTAATTCATTTGTTCATTTTTCAAATTCACTTTATGAAGAAAAGGATTGCAGTGGTCCAAGCCAAACCTGAGAGAATTTGGCTCATTCAAACATTCACACTCACTCATAATTAGCTGCTGCAATTTAGATTTACTTGCATATTCTTCCTGTGGTATAAAACTAGGAAAAAATTCAAGTACAGTGAGCACATGCAAGCTTCACACAGACTGTACCCAAGACCAGCTTGAACCCATGCCTATTGGAGCAGTGAGATAGCATTACTAACTTCTGTACCCCCACAACATCAGGATTATGTGCCAGCTAAATAAATAAATGCAAATGTAATGTCTTCAATGTATGTTCTCATCTCCGCAGGGACATCTCATAATTATCTTTTCCACTTCTACACTGCCTTGCGTTGGAACACAGTGCTATAAAAATGAAAGATTATCTAAAAATTGAATACAGTTATACACTGCAGAAAGACTTGATTCTCTGTGGAATATATTTGTTATCAAGCCAACAATGATTCATATTCTTTAATTGCGAGCTTTTGCTTTCACAAACATTTCTTCAAAAAGTACTTGAAATGAAAATACTAAACACAGCTTAACAGAATATTATTATCATATAAACAACATTTCACAGGCAAGATATTAAACAACTGTGACTGGACAAGGCAGGACTTTAAATCTTCAGTCTTTCTCCAAATAATAAAACTATTCTTTGTTTTCAGCTCTTTTTTTTCAAACTATTTTGTTGTCATGTTCATAGCCTATTTTGTTTGTCCCCTCCATTCTTACACTGTTGCATTATTTTTGCTTTGAGACTGACTTTAAAACTGTTATTAACTGAGGAGTAGCATGAATAATATTAAATAAGTGTTGTTCTTGGTAAAATTAAATTCTTTCAAAGACAACTGTGCAGTTTTCTGAGCATTATTCATAGATTCGTCTAGGGGCTATTTATTGTCAGACATTGTTTCACACTGTGGTCAAAAACAGAAAGCTGATCACTCTTCTCCTTTAAATTCAGTATATATAAAAAATAAGCTGGTAACATCCCCAAAGAAGTGCTTTTTCAAAGGCAGATTATTCCCCCCATCCCCCACAGTACCACCACCAAATAACTTTTGCAAGAATCCACGCATTCCATGTCCTCTCACCATGGCGGAGGGCTATATAATACAGCTTCTGAGTTCATACTTCCTGTTGTGCTGCTTTTCTAAAGCTTAAAGCTCTTTTGAAAGAGTGAGCTTGCCTCCTACCCACACCCCCCTCCCATCCCATCACCAGCTGCACATACATTGGCCATAATGTCTCATCAAGCCAGACTGTGACACTGTTGCCCAGATGGACATAATGCGGAGGTATTTTTAAGCTTTGGTCTCTTTAAAT
This sequence comes from Polypterus bichir lapradei, assembly GCA_026402145.1. NCBI lineage: Eukaryota > Metazoa > Chordata > Cladistia > Polypteriformes > Polypteridae > Polypterus > Polypterus bichir. The sequence goes on along the minus strand of JANRMT010062852.1, from coordinate 45,557,265 downwards.
AGTTTGAAAGAAATCAAGTAAAAATGCAGGAAAATCAGGCTTAAAGACTACATACATCTTGCAAGTAACTGAACCTATTCCTTTAAAAAAATAGTGAACCACTTGCTATTTGACTAATTTGTTTTTTCCTTTTTTAAATTCTACATGTGCCAAGTGAACAGATAAATATCGCAATAATGACAGAAGCAGTCGTCCCACAGGATCACTCTAGATGAAAAGGCAGTTGACTGAGATTCTGTCAAATCGCTTAAAATTGAATTTTAAAGTATTTTAGCATAAATAATAACTCATCTAAGTAAAGAACTAGTACATTTTTATTATTGACTAAGAAAAATGTAGTGCTTCCAGATTAATATCACCATTAATTGTGTCCATGGGGTCAATTGACAGAAGTGACAGTCAGAATGGGAGCAGCTAGTAAGAGCAGCATAAAGAATGTAATGTAAGTTATTCTGGGGCATGAATTATTTGACTGTATAAACAATTTAGGTCCCTGTGATTGATTGACATCCTGTTCAGTACTCTTTTCTTATCTTGCACCTAGTGGTGCGAAGATAGCATCCAGCCCATCACAACTTAGGAATTGGGTTTATAAGGTTTAAGAGTGGTATTGGTATGGTATATCATTTACATTTTGTTATTATATCTACCTTGTGTCTACTGCTGTTCCCAAAAAAAAAAAAAACTCCTTTTTGTTAATAAACGTTGCTTTTATGCAGATTAGTAAACACATTTTAGTAAGATTTCATGGCCAATACCAAGTCTCATTTTCAACTATTTATAAACAAGATGGTGCCACTCTTTCATCACAGATCTCTGTACACACATGCTAAAACATTCACACTAAAATATCTTATACAAGGGATTCTAAGAAAATTTAGCAAAATTATTTTTGATAGCAATTAAATTAATTTTTAACATAATAACAGGATTACTCAAAATATAGCCACTTGAAAAAGTAAGTACATCCCATGAAAAGTTTCTTTTTTATCATGTCAAGATGTGATCTTCATATAGACAATATCTTTAGGGAAGATTATATAACAAAACAACATTACAAATGTCATTGTATAATTTAAATAAATACAAATGTAAATTTTGTATGTAGAAAACATTAGTATGCCACTACATTTATCACTACCTCAAATACCTAAAATTAGAATAGGGTGCACAAGATTAAAAGGCATTATTCTTGAGGATCTTGGAGGAACTTGTCTTATTTAAACCTCAGATATTTAGTTAGGTTTGCTCTGTGTTGTTGAAGTGTGTGTTATCATCATGTTTATATCTAAAGAACCTGTGTAAGGATTTTGGAATGAAGGCCATATAGATGCCTATGAGACTGGTGATGAAAAAACAAAAACTAGAAATTAACCATTCCACTGGCCTATGATCACCTGCAAGTGGAGAACATTTCAAACAACTGCCAACTTGTACAGGCCAGGTCACCCTAGCAAGTCTGGCCTGAATACAGAATGCAAGATGCTGGAAGAAGTCTCTGATTTTTTTACAGGACCTACAAGTAGCTCTTGCCAATGTTGATGTAAAACTGCATGAGTCTACCATTAGAAATAAGCTGCACAAATTAGATCTAAATGGGAGGTGTGACAAGAGGAAACATGCACTGCCCAGAAACAACATCAGGGCAAGCTTAAAGTTTGCCAATGGACAGCTAGGTAAAGACCGTGATTTCTGGAACAACATGTTCTGAACAGATCAGGCAAAGATAAAGTTACTTGGGCACAGTACCAGAAAAAATGTTTGGAGATAACCAGAGAGTTTTTTACCAGAAGTACCTGATACCAGATGTAAAGCATGCTGGTGGAAATATTATGGGTTGGAGCTGCTTTGCTACATCACGTTTTGGAGAGCACACCATCATAGAATCCACTGTGAATTATTCATTGAAGTAGAAATTAAAGTGGAACATGCAATATGACAATGCCCCTAAAAGACCCTGTGGCAGGATTTGAAATGGGCTGCGCACTCAAGACATCCTTCAAACATTCCACAGGTGAAATACAGTGGTGTGAAAAACTATTTGCCCCCTTAATGATTTCTTATTCTTTTGCATGTTTGTCACACAAAATATTTCTGATCATCAAACACATTTAACCATTAGTCAAATATAACACAAGTAAACAAAAAATGCAGTTTTTAAATGATGGTTTTTATTATTTAGGGAGAAAAAAAAATCCAAACCTACATGGCCCTGTGTGAAAAAGTAATTGCCC
>JANRMT010062852.1:45516698-45530031 GCA_026402145.1 Polypterus bichir lapradei | reverse complement strand
TATTGTCTAGGATGCCAGGGCCGGGACGCCCTGAAGGACCGGAAGAGGGTCTACGCCCGCCCTGGATCACGGGGGGCTGCCACCCTGGTTGCTTTGGGGGCCACGGGTAGAGGGCTTGGAAGCCGAACCCTGTAGGGGCCTGTGGTCACCGCCAGGGGGTGCCCCGATGCCTTTGGAGCCCTGGACCTCAGCACTTCCGCCACACCAGGAAGTGCTGGGGGGAAGAGAAGAAGGGACACCCGGAGAGCTTCCGGGAGTACAGCCGGCACTTCCGCCACACAGAGGCATGTCGGTGGGTGATTGCCGGAATTCACCTGGAGCACATCCGGGTGCTAATAAAAGGGGCCGCCTCCCTTCATTCGAGGCTGGAGTCGGGTGGAGGCAGGAGAAGAGAGAGTAGAGGCGGCCCGAAGAAAGGTGTTTTGTGGCCAGGACTTTGGGGTACAGGGGTTTGTGTGCACTGACTTTTGTAAATAGTTGTAAATAAACGTGTGGTGGTGACTTTGCAACATGTCTGCCTGTCTGTGTCCGGGCCACGTTCACAATATATATATATATATATATATACATATATATATATATATATATAATGAAATGACGGTTCCAGGTTAGCATGAATGGGATTGTGCATACCATTCATACACAGTGTTGCAGCATGGTACAAAATAACATTCACCAGGACTGTGGTGCAACATAAACAGTATATAATCACAAGACAGATGCAAGACAGGTAAAGGACTATACTACTACCCTATCAATAAAAATAAATAATAGATAAGTAAACAATAATAATTTGAATTATATAGTAATAAATACATAATAAAAACAACTAACAATAAAAAAAACAATTGTAGTAACAAATGTGCTGCATTTAAGTAACCTACTAGGAATAGATGTGAGGGGGGAAGCACAAAGTTCTAAGCAGAACTGGTTTGGATGCTACAGTGGGACAAAGAGACTGTGGGTGGGGTGGAAGTGTTCCTTCACAGTGCATCATCATTGAGTAAGTACTTAACACTGCAAAAAATAAGATCAATAAGTAGACTTACTCTATTAAGCTGCCCATTTGGTCATTTAGGTTTCGAACTTTTCTTCCAGTTTAATTTTGGAAAGTGAAAAAATGCCTCCAGAACTTTATGATTGATGATAGCTGAAAAATTGTCTTTGAAAGTAACACAAACTGCAGCCTTACATAACAAAGCAGACTCACCCCCTGACATGTCTTAATTTTTCCAGAGGTTGAAGCAGTAAATCCTATTCCCTACAACAGAGGCACACTTACCGAGTGGTTGTATATTCACATTTTTCACATGTGCACCACCAATTGCCACTTATTTGTTGCATCATGGTAATTCACAGTTGTATATCTTGTTCTTTTTGTGTCTTCAGTCCTGTTCTCCTGTCTGTACTTTCCTCTTTGATCTGTTTTGAGCTTCCCATTAATATATTCTGGCTCATAAATGTGGAATAGTGATTATGATAAATGTATTTTCATCTTCATAGTCAGATATTTTGTCAATTTAAAATGATAGCTTATTTGTTTAAATTCTGAAAGAAAATGTATACATAAAGAATCAAATTCTGAAAAATGAAAATGTTATATTCAGCATTCACAAAACAAGCTAGAGGAGGTGAAAGTCTGCCGTGAAAGTGGAGACAATCAGCAAGATGAATAAATATTTTGTTTACTTTTTCAGTCCTTTTTAAAGCAACATGGATACACGGTTTTACAATATTTGTGCAGCCTCGAGACGATAATTAATATAATTGTTGGTTTTAAGAAATGGCAATATTTGTTAAGTTTAATATGTCTGGATCTGTGTACCCTTCAGCTCCATTGTAAGCTTAAAGAACAGAAAACGTATTTTTAAAATTTATAAAAAAAACACTTCATTTTAGAACACAAGTTTATGTGGCAAATTAATATATACCAAGGCTGTAAAAAAATAGCTTTGACCTGAAAAATAACAAACTTATCTTTTAAGGCACAATATAAAGTGAAATTGACTTGCAAAATCAGCGCCCTCAAGAAGATGTTGTCCTAAGTGGCTGTCTACTGTATGTTACCTAATGGGTTGACTGTCACTGCTGTAGATAAATTAGTTAAAATCGTATTAATTAAGAAGGAAAACTGCTGAGCACTTACTGTCGAAATTCTGAAGCAAGCACAAGAGACTTATAGCATGAGATACAATAACCGGTAATGCATTTGTGTTTCTATATCTGATACTTGAAACATAGTAGAGCAGGAAGATGAAGGCTATTCAGATAGCACCAGGCACAAAACAATGCACAGGCCTGAACAGGACATCACTCCATTGTAGGATAGCAATAGTTAATCTTAACATAATTTGAATGATATGTTTAAATCTAGAAAACAGAAATCCAAAGCCTATCTCAGTCCCACTGGGCTAAAGGCAGGAAGCAGCATAGGACAAGGCACCAGTCTATCACCGAGGAGGCAAATAACTATCCATACTTACATAGATATGGGCAACATTGTAAATATCTGGAACTCTGCACTCAAATCCCGGGCAGCACACTGTCTGCTTGGACTGCATATTGTGTCCATGTCTGTATGTGTTTTTTTTTTCTGATTTCTCAGGCTGTTCCCAACGTTGTATGTCTCGGATTAACTGATGATTCAAATTTGGCTCCATAGGTGTGTGAGTTGGTAAAGCAATGGACTGGCACACTGTCCAGGGCTGGTTCTTTCCCTGTACCCACTGCTTTTAGGATAGGCTCTCTCATTTTGTGTTCCCGTAGAACATTTCAATCAATAGTGTCAGCTCTTCTCTAAAAGTGCGAACAATGCTGGGCTCTTTACTATTATGTGCCTCTGCTCTTCCTCTTCTAACACCCATAACTCCTCGGTAGCTGGGCAGCTTGTTATCTTTACCATACAAATACTTGCTCCAGCAGAACTAGACCAATTACAATTTGAGCTATGCTTTTACTAAGTAAGTACTATATTAGAACATTAGAACATATACAGTACAAATGAGTTAAAAAGGGTGCCTGAAAATCGGTGCTTCATGAATAACATCTCAGACAAAAGATCCAGCACAATGTCTGGGTAACCATCTCTGAAAAGCTGCTTTCATGATTAGCCTTGCTCAGCGGTGCCACTTGGAGGAATGCCTATGCATGCTTGCCTTGCAATTATGAAAAAGGGGCTCTTTAGTGTAGGTATTTGCTCGGCAGCTTCCTAGCGTCTCATCGAGCAGCTGTTCAGTATTTGCTGCAAACTTTCCCTTGCCAAACATTTTACTTTTTTGGAGAGCTGTTTATTACAGTAACATTACCCAGCTCCAAGCATAAGCATAGGCTGAGGCAGTTACAGACAGCATTGTTAGATGCGGCGAAGAGCATTTGTAAAGCAAATTGTGTGAGATTCCCAAGTAAAGAATTTTGCATGCTGACATTGTCATACTTTTACTGTAAGGGAAGCTAGAGAGTAACCTCATAATTCAATTAGATGATAAATGGTACATTAGATCCAGCGTCTTGGATTCTATTCCCATTTTCACTAGTCTCTGTTTCCTTTTGTTAAATTTATTTATTTTGGTTTTCTAGAGTTTTAAGGTCTAGTTTTTCACTTTTTTTATAGTTTTGTGGGCAAGATATCATAACAGTCACTTGTTGTGTATACGTTCTCCCTTTGTATCTATGGGTTCTTCTTGGGAAGCTCAATTTTTCTCAAAATGACAAACATTTTCAGTTAACTGGTGATTCTATTTTGGCCCCAAGTGAGTGTAGGAGAAAAAGTTGTGCAATTGAATGACTCTCTGTCTAGGGATCGATTAAGTGGGCTTGAAAATATTATGTTATGTTACTACTGATGGCTGAATAACAATGAAGGAAGATTACTTCATGCTACATTGGCTGGTCAGCCACAAAAGTGCTGAAAATCTTAAACTGCCCTATTAAAGGAAATAAAAGAAATTTACATTAAACATAGTGAGATATGAAGGCACCTTTTGGCATCCGTCCAAGCCAAGGGACTAACTAACTGATAAGATTCTACTGATTGTATTTCAACATTTTATATAGAATAGAAAAAACACACTTTGGAAAAAATCTTTACACTTAAAACATTATAATCTCAGCAGTTTCCATTGAAAGAAAAACTGAACCACTCAATCTCCATGGCAAAATCAAAGAGTGAAACATTAAATATCCTTGTTGAGCTAAAGGAAAAATAAAGAACTTGTTAAAACAAGTACAAACAATATGGTAAGATATTCTGGAAATGCTTTTCAACCACATGTACTGCAGTAATGGCAAAGGCAAAGAGCCAATGCTGATTCTGACTTAGGATGGCTGGTAATGAGAATATAAAGCCAAGGAATTTTTTTTTTTTTTTTGAAAAATCATCATTTTTCTTCACAGTGAAACTATATGTATGCATTTTTGGCTACAGCATGTGCTCAGCTCATATTTCCTATGATGACCTGTTTTTTTTTTTGTTTTTTTTTTAATCTAGGCTTGTTTTGTACTGATGCCTAAACCCAACATAAAGTTGGCCCGAGTCAAAGATAATCTATTCTGCAGCTTCCTAACACACACACAAAGTGAACAGCAGTCTTCAGTGGCTTAGCTGAAGATGAGGCTGCTTTTCACAAAGCTGTTTGTCTGTTTACTCTGCAAATGAATAAAATGCCTGGCATGAGGAAGGCTGGTTTTGTCCACTTAACTCATATTATTTTGTTAGCTAACAATTAAAATGGTTTTTTTCTTTCAACAATCCATTCCAAGTTAGACTAAACATTGTATAAACTGCACAATGTTTTAGCAGAGAAATATCTTTCAACTATTATAATAATAAAATAAACTGTACACTTTCATCTGTATAGTGAAGTTGTAGTAAATATTCGTCCTTCAACAGCTCCCGGAGGCCGTGTTCAGATCCCACTAACTGTCTATGTAGAGTTTGCATGTTCTCCCTAAGTCCAAATAGGTTTTTTTCAGGATCTTCAATTTACCCACACACTTTAAAGTGTTAGGTTAGTTACTGGCTGTGAACTGGCACAGGATGGATGAATGAATGTACCGTAACATCCCCTCTAGGGCTGCATGCTGCCGTCTGCCAGATCGTGGAAGAAGACCCGGATCCTGTACAAATGCCATATGCTGGATAGACTCTGATTTTCTAAGACCCTGCAAGAGTGAAAACTCATACAAAACTTGATGGTTGGGTATTTATTAATAGCAATCAAATAAAAGTATGATTTTTTAGTCACTTCAAGAATTAAACAAGTTTACTTATCCCTGAATGAAGTGCCAGTCTTTCACAAGACACACTCAAAACCTCATTACTTATACTGGACCAATTAACAGAACACACACATATTTAGGAAGTGGGAGGAAAAAAATTAATATCAGGAAGAAAAGCATGAGCAAAAGAAAAGCATGCAAAATGCTTGACACAGTCTTATTCTTAATTTTCACTGTTGATTTTATGTTAATACATGTACTATAAGGAGTATTTGTATAATGGGTTAAAGTAAGATATCAAATATGTATGTATTTTTCTTAAATGTTGAACCTTTTGTCTTTGCTGGGTGAAATTCAAGTGCCCCATTCATCATCTACACTACCTATTTAACAACTACTGTGAATTTGTTCTTCTGTAACTCCTGGCTGGGTTGAAACCATGAACACTACTTCTTTATATTTCCTGGTTTAGTGTAGTTTCATGAATAGATGCTTAATCCTACATTAATAAACCAGATGGCTTCTTAAATAATTGAATCCATCGACCAAGGGAAAGCTTCTAAAGTAGGGCAAAATGGAGTTTACAGTCATTGCTGCAGGTCTCTATATTATTACAAGAGACATCACCAGTGGCAATATTATTATAATATTAAGTTGATTCATACAGTCAGTCAGTCAACATTGACTTAAAATTGACACAAATCACAAAGCTATATTGGTATCAAAGTCTAAAATTATAACTGGCTCATCATAAACTGTAGTAGATTAAATGTCTGGCATCAAGAAACAGTAAAAGTTAATAATGCTGGTCTCTCTTTTTTATCATTTTCTGAAAAGTGTCTGTTTTGTTCTGTTTCATCATGGCTTATCTCTTAGTTAGCTCTTAGTAACGGTATGTTGGTGTGGGAGGAACACTAGAATATCCATAGAAAAATTCACACAAACATTGGGGTAACATTTGCACTTTCAATAGGCAATTGTCCAATGTGTGTTTCGAACCCAGAATGCTGGATCTCTGTGGCAGCAGCTCTATCTACTTTGCCAACATGCCATCTAATACTAAAGACTTTTATATTCATTTTGAATGGAACCCATTGAGGAGCACCAGTAGTAACCACCAGGTGGTGCTATTAGAGGAATATGGAGTATTACAACACCCTAATCCAGGGTTGGGCAATGTCGGTCCTGGAGAGCCACAGTGGGTGCAGGTTTTTGCTCCAACCCAGTTTCTTAATGAGAAGTCGATTATTGCTGATGAAGCACTTATTGCTTAAGTGACAGTTTGATGCTTCATTTTCGTGGTCTCGCTTGTTAAGTTTCCCTATCCTTAATTGCTTATTTCGATCTTAAACAGCTGCATTCAGTGTTTTAATGGCTCCTTATCTATACTAATAAAAGGCAAAGCCCTCACTCACTCACTCACTCATCACTAATTCTCCAACTTCCCGTGTAGGTAGAAGGCTGAAATTTGGCAGGCTCATTCCTTACAGCTTACTTACAAAAGTTGGGCAGGTTTCATTTCGAAATTCTATGCGTAATGGTCATAACTGGAACCTATTTTTCTCCATATACTGTAATGGACTTTAGCTCGATAGCCGTGGGGGGCGGAGTTGCGTCTCACATCATCACGGCTCCCACGTAATCACGTGAACTGACTGTGAACGCAGTACGTAGAAAAGAAGGAAGAGCTCCCAAAGAGCGTTGAAGAAAAACGCGTACAAGTTTATTCATTAGTGCAGCTACTGCGGAAACAAAGCACGGTGTAAAACGTAAGTTTAAATTAAGTTTATGGACACGCTCCCGCTGCCGTTTGTCATGCCTTCGTCGAATACTTTATTCGCGAGATACAAGTTTAATGAGAAGACATGAGGTATAAACAAGACTTTGGATCACTTTGTAACGGAGTTAAAATTGCTGTAGTGATAAACTTTTAAGTGCCGGGTCTTAGCTAACATTAAATTAAGCCGTGGACATAGCAACATCACACAAGAGAGCAGCTCACGTGAACTGACTGAACGCAGTACGAGTGATCACTTCCATGCATCAAACCTGTTCAAAAAACGCATTACACAATTGACAAGGTAGGAAAAGAATATGCTCCGAGCGGAGCTCCACAGCTAACGCAGTCTTGCGGAGGCAACTTCGTTACGCTGCCACCAAATACTCACAGAAAAATCCACAAGTTAATACACACACTGTCTCTAGAGTTTCTCCACAATCAATGTATTCCTCGCATCCCCGTTACACCCTCTGATCTCCCATTTCAATTCAGATGCCTCCAATTTCCAGTAAGGTTCTGCTGCGCGATGACAAGTAATTAGTCTCAGGGACAGACCCTACAAAAGGTTGCCATTGATTTCAGGCAAGATTGCTTTTCTCCTGGACAACTATACGTTGCATTCTCAAGAGTGAGCTCGCGCAGCTTTGTCATATTACAACCAGAGTGCTGAACTGACAACGTGCTATATAAAGAGAACTATAACAATCGTAATAAACGAACAATAAAAGAGCGGAAAACCCGTGGATTAAATAAAAAGGCAGCTTCCTTGGCAAAGCAAGGAAAAAAGATGGCCTTATATGTCGTTTGTTTATAAAACAGCGGAGAAGCTGTGTAAAGGCTGCTTCACAAAAAACCAGCGGAGCGCCTTATATGAGCAGGCAGTCAGCTAAAGAAGGGAATCAATAAATATCTATAATCGTAATAAACGAACAAAAAATAGCGTACAAGCTGCGGATTAAATAAAGGAAATGGGTACCTGAACAGTAAGTCTCGAATAGCTACACAATAACTATAACAATCGTAATAAACAAACAATAAAGCAGTACAGAACCGCGAAGCAAGGAGAAACGACGGCCTTATATGGCGTTCGTTTATAAAGCAGCAGAGAAGCTGTGTGAAGGCAGCTACACAAAAAAACAGCAGAGCAACAAATTCTGAATGTATTCCTCGCATCACCGTTATACCCTCTGATCTCCCATTTCAATTCAAATGCCTCAAATTTCCAGTAAGGCTCTGCTTCGTGATGACAATTAATAAGTCTCAGGGACAGACCCTACAAAAGCTTGCATTGATTTGAGGCGACATTGCTTTTCTCCTGGACAACTATACGTTGCATTCTCAAAAGTAAGCTCAGTGCGCAGCTTGGTCATATTACAACCAGAGTGCTGAACTGACAATGTGGTATACAAAGAGATCCTTAACAGATAGTTATTGGTATATTTTCCCTCAGTTTAAAATTTTGCTATATACAGTATATATATATGTAGATATACAGTATATATATATAATATATGTATGTATTTTTGTGTATATATATATGTGTATATATATATATATATATATATATGTGTGCATATATGTAGATATGTATATATATGTGTCTGTGTATATATATATATATGTGTGTGTGTGTGTGTATGTGTATATATATATGTATGTGTATGTGTGTATATATATGTATATTTATCTGTATGCACACTCATAACAGTGACAAAACAATTACATTGACAATCATGTTACATTATTTTTAAAATGTTTCCTTTTCTTTTTCATAGCTTCTTTAACACACTACTTCTCCACTGCGAAGCGTGGGTATTTTGCTAGTTAGCAATAAAATGTAAATTACAAAGCAGGCAGCAGTCCTTCACCTAGTTTTTTTCCATTTACACCTGTGTGCATTCATTATACACTGTTTGATTTAATAAAACACTTAATAGAAAAATGATCTTTTTAAGGCTTCAAATTAATTGGATGATAACCATGGAAAGTAAAAAAATCTAAGATATAAGAACCTTGCATTGCGCAGACTAACAAGCCGTAAAATTAAATAAGGTTCGAGGTTGGCAAGGATTGGTTTCCAATTAAGCAATTGGGTTGGAATGAAAAGCTATAGCCACTGCAGTCCTCCAGGACCGACATTGCCCACCCCTGCATCTATTGAAGACAGTGGAGAGCTTCAAATATACTTCTCAAAACAAATTAAAGGAACACTTTTTAATGAGAGTATACCATCAAGTCAATGAAACTTCTGGGCTATTGATCTGGTCAGTTAAGTAGCAAAGGGGGTTGTTAATCAGTTTCAGCAGCTTTGGTGTTAATAAAATTAACAAAAGGTGCACTAGAGGGGCAACAATGAGACAACCCCCAAAACAGGAATGGTTTAACAGGTGGAGTCCGCTGACATTTTTCCCTCCTCATCTTTTCTGACTGTTTTTTTTCACTAGTTTTGCATTTGGCTACAGTCAGTGTCACTACTGGTAGCATGCGGCGATACCTGGACCCTACAGAGGCTGCACAGGTAGTCCAACTTCTCCAGGATGGCACATCAATATGTGCCATTGCCAAAAGGTTTGCTGTGTCTCCTAGCACAGTCTGAAGGGCATGGAGGAGATTCCAGGAGACAGGCAGTTACTCTAGGAGAGCTGGACAGAACCATAAAAGGTCCTTAACCCATCACCAGGACCGGTATCTGCTCCTTTGGGCAAGGAGGAACAGGATGAGCACTGCCAGAGCCCTACAAAATGACCTCCAGCAGGCCACTGGTATGAACATCTCTGGCCAAACAATCAGAAACAGACTTCATGAGGGTGGCCTGAGGGTCCGACGTCCTCTAGTGGGCCCTGTGCTCACTGCCCGGCACAGTGGAGCTCGACTGGCATTTGCCAATGAAAACCAGAATTGCCAGGTCCACCACTGGTGCCCTGTGCTTTTCACAGATGAGAGCAAGTTCACCCTGGGAAACATGTGACAGATATGAAAGGGTCTGGAGAAGCCATGGAGAACGTTATGCTGCCTGTAGTGGTTAGTGGGTCAGTGAATGTCTGGGGAAACATATCCATGGAGGGACGCAGAGATCTCTACAGGATAGACAACGGCACCTTGATTGCCATTAGGTGTCGGGATGAAATCCTTGGACCCATTGTCAGCCCCTGTGATGGCACAGTGGGTCCTGGGTTCCTCCTAGTGCATGACAATGCCCGGCCTCATGTGGTAAGAGTATGCAGGCAGTTCCTGGAGGATGAAGGAATTGATACCATTGACTGGCCCCCACGCTCACCTGACCTAAATCCAATAGAACACCTCTGGGACATTATGTTTCGGTCCATCTGATGCCGCCAGGTTGCACCTCACACTATCCAGGAGCTCAGTGATGCCCTGGTTCAGATCTGGGAGGTGATCCCCCAGGAAACCGTCTATCATCTCAATAGGAGCATGCCCCAAATGTTGTCATGCATGCATACAAGCATGTGGGGGCCATAACAACTACTGAGTTGCTGTAATTAAATTTCAGCAAAATGGACTAGCCTGCTGCATCATTTTTTCACTTTGATTTTCTGGGTGTCTTTGAATTCAGCCATCAGTAGGTTGATAATTATCATTTCCATCAAACAATGTAGCATCCTTTCATTCCTAACACATTACCCAATCCATATCAGTATAGATATCCAGCAGGATTTTTGCCCCATTGAGATCTGATGTGTTTTCAAAGTGTTACTTTAAGTTTTTGAGCAGTTTATTATAATATGGGTTCCTAATACACTAGAGTTCCCAGTGGAGTCCCCTTTCAGTTTGTATGGACTAGTCTAGACTGCTGGGAGAACAACATTTTTAGGGTTCACTAGTTCCTGTCAAAGGTGATTATCATGCAAACCTACAGTAGCACCTGAGGCATCTATAGGGCATTCTAGGAATATGGCTTCAGGCCTCTTATATGGCATCAGGAACTCCAGAAGTGACTCCAAGAAGTACCTTCTGAGAAAGGCGTAAAGGATCCTTTGGAGTCTGGAAGGAGCAATGAATACAGTGAGACTACACATGAGCAAGTCGACCACTTACCAAACATGGTAGCTAAGTCAATCTATTTTATACTGTAGGTAGACTTCATAGGCATTTGTATATCTGTTATTTTCCCTTTTAGGTAGACCTTTAGAACATTTGAAAAGTTTTGATGAGAATAGGTCATTGAGCCCAACAAAGCACACCAGTCTTATCCACCTGCTTTCTCTAAAGTAACATCAAGTTGAGTTAAGTTGTATATCATACTCTTCCTGTTCTTAGAACTTTCAGTCTTATTAGAGCCGATACAAATTTATGCCTGTGGGCTCCTTTGTCCTTAATTGTGTTGGGCAGTGTTCCAAGAGTGCCCCCTACAGTCTGCAGCACACATTAACATGGTGGCAGTTTTTAGCAGTGCTACCGCACAACCCTGGTAACCTGCAGTTGGTCTTCTTGACCTATCACTGTTGGAGTTTGCGCATTATCCCCAGTTCAAGTTTCTTGTATGTCCCAAAATTACTCAAATCAAGTTAAGTGGTGATGCTAAATTGAACTGGTTTGACTGACTGGGGATATGTATTTTGTTGCACCAACATACTGAATAAGGTGGGTTTCTTTCCTCCACCTAAGTTTTTCAAAAAAGGTACTGTATATCATAAAAAAGGTCATGAGGAAAAGAGTGCATAATTTCTCTGAGAATCCTTTTTAATGATGTATGATGCCAATTTGAGTACAAGTAGCTGCTGAGAAAATGGGCTTCATCATCCAAAGGCACTAAATTAAATTAGATGGCTTCAAGAGATGTGTGGAAGGAACGAATAACTACCGAGACACTGATTTTACATTTGCAGTGACACAGCAACAGGCATACTTCAGGGTGCAGGACAGGAACAATCAGTTGCAGATTTCACAAATCACATGCAGCTTTCTAAGTTTTGCAAAATTGTTTCCAGGACCCTTTCTGGCCCTCAGCCACCTCTGATCAGATCACCCTTCCCAAGACCATGGCACTTACTAACAATGACAGAAAGCCACTGTCCTAAGTGGCAAATTTCATTTACATACCAATAGTTCTGAAGTCCTGTTATGTACAAACATTTGGTTTCCTTGATCAAAGTGATGTCAGACGTCACTTCTCCAGCATATCCAATACTTCATGCTTACCTTGGCCTTAGATATCGTTGGTTAACCTTAAATGCTGATCTCACTTATCAGCAAACGTACACCAAATCATTAACTGAGAACAGAGTACAGAACAGCAACCTAGGATTCCACATGGATTCCTCATGCAATCACAACCAGATGTTGCTGTCCAATTATTCTCTTACTGGGAAAGGTAACTGAATCGACAGGAGCTAGCAAGAATGAGGGACAAGAAGGGGGATAACTCTTCTACTTAAACATTTTTACCATAAGAATGACATCTGTTATATGCTTTTGAGCACATTTGTTAGCTAGAAAATAGTCTAAAATGTTAAGATACAAACGCAAATGATAACAGAATATTTTCACACCTGCTTAATCTAAGACAAGACTATGTGGGGATTTAATCTATACAAAAATCACTCAGAAAAAGGCAGAAAACAGCACTAGACAGGACTCTAGTCTATCATGGGGCACACTCACACAAATACAGACACTCAGACTCACAGAGGGCCACACTGGAATCACCAGCTTACCTAACCTGCATGTCTTTGGGGATGTGGGAGGAAAAATGTCTTTGAAATAAAAACAAAGCAGACATGGAGAAATTGTGCAGACTACAATGTACAAATCCCAAACACTGGACCCATGATGCTGCAGCACCACTGTGATGCCCAAATAGTACCAGCCTCTTTAAAAAAACAGTATAATTTTGTTCTGTAATTGAATGGGCAGATAAATGTTTGGAGCAAAACCAGGAATTGTGCTTAAAAAAACAAAATAAAAAGTAGATAGAAATAAAATGAAACCAAAGCCCAATATAAGAGACAATTATCATGGTGGAGAGAACAAGAGGGTCAAAACCAAAACTACACACAAAAA
Source organism: Polypterus bichir lapradei (assembly GCA_026402145.1). Classification (NCBI taxonomy): domain Eukaryota; kingdom Metazoa; phylum Chordata; class Cladistia; order Polypteriformes; family Polypteridae; genus Polypterus; species Polypterus bichir. Next base: position 45,517,013 of record JANRMT010062852.1, on the reverse strand, counting down.
AAAAACTTTGAGCTCTTTAGGATTTTGGGATCTGCAGAACAGATAAGGATTTAAACTCATAGCTGTACTTTTATCCTATTGAGTTTATTACGCATGGGTCACAACCTTAGAGGCCACAATCCTAGTAATCCTGGAAGCAGACTTAACAATGGAATTGAAAAATGGTGGAGACGAAGGACCCAAAATCATACCAAACTATGATACATTTCAAAGCAATAGACGTGTTTTAATTCAGGGGTGCCCACACTTTTTCGGCTTGTGAGCTACTTTTAGAATGACCAGGTCAAGATGATCTACCTACATTAAAAATTATAT
>JANRMT010062852.1:45501207-45516298 GCA_026402145.1 Polypterus bichir lapradei | reverse complement strand
TATATATATATATATATATATGCTGAGTATCAGAGGTGGGTAGTAACAAGTTACATTTACTCTGTTACATTTACTTGAGTAACTTTTTAAAAAAATTGCACTTCTAAGAGTAGTTTTACTGTACCATACTTTTTACTTTTACTTGAGTACATTTGTGAAGAAGAAATGCTACTCTTACTCCTCTACATTGGGCAACACTCGAATTGTTACTTTTTTCCATTAGATAAAGTCTGACAGACAATTTTCAATCTGCTCTGTGTAGCGTATGCTGTCAAGTTGCGCATACGCCTTCCATTGCATCTCCAGCTCTGACGCGAGGTTTTGGATGTTCCCTAAATCAAGGCACTGCAGCTTTGAGGACAGATGTTGCATTTTTTGTTTGAAAGCATTAACTGAGCTAATCATATTGACCATTTTCTCTTTTCCTTGCAGCTGTAAATTAAGCTCATTCAACATGTTGGTCAGATCGGAAAAAAAATGCCAAGTCTAGCGGCCATTGATCGTTATTAAGTTGCTTGTATTCTGAGTGTTCAATGACAAGGAGAAAATCCTTTTTGTCTGGCCAGGGGTCTTGAAATCTCAGCATGAATTTCTTTCTAGCCATCTACCTCAACGAAGGCATCTTTTATCATCTCTCCATCTTGGAAGGACTTCTTATGCTTAATGATCGAGTGACTCACCTGGAATGATGCTTTTTTGTGTCTGCCTTTGCTTTTGAATTCAGCCGAGTGAAAAATGACAGCTGTCCGATTAACTGCGATTTTTAGTTCCCTCTCCTTTCTCTCTCAGATCGCTTTTTGGAGGAAGTCAGTTTCATAGTTTTTATGAACAGTTCGAAAGTGCCTTTCCACATTTTCCTTCTTTGGAATAGCAATGATAGATTGACAGATCAGACAAACGCACTTCGATTGTGACATTGTGAGAGAAAAAAATTCTCTTCCAATTCCACATCCAGCCCATAAACAACAAATTTTTTTTTAAATCCCTTCTTTAGTTGATATAAATTGGAAGGCTAACTAGATCACTTAGATAGCCGGAGTTTTGCAGTAGCTTGCACGTTTGATCTTGTGTGTGGGATGACCCGTGTGTTAGAAGAAAAGAGATCTCAGACTGGCCACCCTGTATGTCAATCAAGTGGCAAATGCCATAAGGAGGATATATGATAGACTAACATTTAAAAAAAAAATGTTTTGAATGCAATGCAATCTACCTGCACTCCTCTTCCAATCTACCACCCGATCGCGATCGACGCATTGGGCACCCCTGTGCTAATCCATTTTGTACAATGAAGGCTAATGTCAAACGTTAGGGCCATTGTCGGACTTGACTTGAAGTTTGCATTTTAAAAATCTGATGTTGACTGATGTTGAAACCATAATGGTTTCTGCCTTGAGTCCAGTGCTATCACGAATGTCTCTGACCCTCAAAAGCATGACGGCAAAAGAAGTATGAAAAATAAACAGCTGGATGATCCTTCATGCTGAAATAAGCTAACATGCTTATTTTACTGCCTGCCTCTTACAGGTATGTCCTATTATGTCCTAGACAGTAAATTGAATTTCACAGTTGCCTTACTTTTAATGTTGTTGAGCGTGATCATTCTGCTGACTTTACAGGACCCAAATTAAATGGAACAAAGGTGGGAATGGAACTAGAACCCCTTCCTGATGTGGTTCACCCAAAAGATTAAAAAATAACTTCTGTTCTATCTTCACCAACCAGTTCTACATTAAAAAGGCTATCCAAGTCACATAGCATTACACAACTTTGAGGTGGAAAGCATCTAACGCTTAAATAACTGCAGTTCCTTGATCTAGTTGTCAGGTTGGTTCCATGACTAGGAATCACTGGCACTGATGGGTTATAAGAACCCCTCATGAGTTCTCAGCATAGTTTTAGATTTCATATTGCACTGTGAAAGTATTGCAGTATTTTGACAACCTATCAGTGGGGAGTTACTTTATTCTTTCTACACTGTGTTGTGATATGACAAAGATAAGATGTCATATAGACAGTTGTGCTGGCTCCAACATCCTTTGAGCCTCTTCTCTGTTCTCCTTCATTTCTTGAGGTTGCTGTTGCTCTTTTCTTTTCCTCTTTTTCTTGTAGATTTTAATGGGCTCTTCACTGATTGTAACCATTGTAGGTATTGAACATCTAACAGAATGTTCACTGAATGTCAAATTTCCAACAAACAAGGGCCCAGTTTTGTAATGGCTAGTCACAGAGCATTTTTATGGACTCGTATATCATACTACATGACTGGAGGTTGTGGACACTTGCTGTAACTGTCCATGATAAACTAAGATAACGTAAGTAAAGGTTACACATTTAAATCTCTAAAATTCTTGTGTAGTATGACAGGGGTTTAGAAAGGGAAAAAGGGCAGACTCCTCTCATAATTGCAGGAAATTAATTTGGATTACGTAGGTGCGGTCATCAGCTGCCTGTTTACATGCTTTCCATATTTATAATATGGAAAAATAAAATAAGATGGGAGTCACGTGTACTTCTCCAATTCTCTGATCTTTTCCTCAAGATTTGTTTTGTTATAAGATACAAGTACTTGCATTTTCAGTTCCCTTCGGCACGCAATAAGGAAAGCTGCATGCTAGTCAACCCCTCATTTTTTCTCAGTTTTGCCTAGTCTGTTACAATAAATGCAGGTGGAGTGTGCTTCTGAGGTATGATGGGATCCTGTTGGTTTTGATGTGGAGGCAGTGTGTTCAGTCTATGGTTGGTTCCTGCGTTGTCTATGTGTGATACTTTGAAATCGATGTAACAATTGAATAAACTGGAAATCCCAATGATAATTATGCTAGCCACAGTGAAGTTCATTCCAAACGTACAAGCCTATATCCTTTTAGGGATTATGAACCGATACAGCACATTACTACACCCACCACAGGATCCCAAATTAGGACCTGAGCAATGGGTGACACCTCAACACCACACTAGTTCAAATGAAATGGAACATTGTGATCTTTATGCTAGCTGCCATTAACCCTTGCATTTCCATGTAAGTTGGAGGACCTGCTTGCAGAGCTGGATGCAAGTTAACATCATACTCAGGACAAAGCGATCACAGGTTTAGGGCCTTGCTCAAGGGCCCAATGGAGTGGAATCACTTCTGGCATTTACGAGATTTGAACCAGCAACCTTCTGATTGTTAGCACAGATCCCTAGCATCAGAGCCACTACTCCACTTAGAATAAAGACTGTTTATAAAAGGTAAAAATATGAATGGGTATGGGTGTCAACAAGTCAACAAAGGCCTTCATTGGAGCATCGGGCAAAAGGCAGCAACAAACCCTTAATAGTACACCATTTTGGAATCTTCAGTTAACCTAACATGCAATCTTTGAGGTAAAGGTGGAGAACCAGAGTCTTAGCTACATTAACAAAGTGAGAATGTTCGGACACAGTGCATTTCTCAGCTTTGTTTTAAATCCTGAATCTGAAAACAAATCAGATTACCAGATGACAGCAAACCTTTTGCCAAAGTAAAATGTGAAAAACGTTGCTTTAAAAAAAAACAAATGCCAAAAATATGAGACAATAGTTTTAAAATGACTCACTAGTTGAACTTGATACAGTTGAGACTTCAGATAGTTAAAGCAGCCCACAACATGTTTGCGAGTGTTTTACAGTCGTCTTGGGATCCGTTTGACTTGTCAGTATTCACTGTGCTAGCTTTACGCACTTAGCTGTCATCCAGCTTCATTCATCATTTAAAAGACTGCAATCCAGCTGAGGCCATTTTCTATAAAATGACTACAGCCTTTTAAAGTCTGAGCATTGTTATACTCTCTAAATCAGTTTGTGTTGTAACTTTGACAATCAACTTTCATTTTTTGTGGCTATAAGTCCCTTCAACATTGCAAAAAGACAGCATTACACCGTGGTGACATGGAATTGGCATTAGGACATGAGCCACCCACATCAGCAATTTGTGTGTCAGTGAATATGAAGGCTGATCAACCTCTGTTTGCCTGATTTTGACTTTGCCACCTGTTCTCCTGATTTTAAACTTTAAACCTTAAAGTCTGAAAAGTTGCGGAATCTGGCAGTATCAGGAACAATTCTGGAGTGCCAGTCCAATGATGCATATTTCATGCAGCCAATTGCTGTCATGTTATCCTGTAATTCTGCTGTTTTAGCTTTTAATAGTAGTAATCAGTAGAATATGGCAAGCTGCCTTACAACTGTGGGAGATGTCACTGTCCGTAATTCTGTTTTCCTTCTGAATTCCAACGGACCCTATTGATCAGTGACACTAACATAGTCAGCAGGTAACAGTGCCTTGCTCTGGACTGGCATGCCGCTTATAGTTGGCTCATGCCAGTCAATACCAGTGATGTTTGTAAATCAAGGGCCAATCAGGAATTGCCACATCAGATGATATACAAAAATAAGTAACAGCTTCTCTCAGTAATTTATCCTATTACTGTATAACAACACTCAAAATTGCTTTCTTAAGCAATTTTTGTCTAATTTCCAATCATATGCTCTATGCAATTTCTTATCTATAAAACTATTGTGTACTAGCCACTGTACCTGAAAAGGCAGGTAATAGAATAATTTTAAAATATTTGCTATCTTTTGCCCTACAGGTACTTTCACCCCCTTTTTCTCTGTATTTGCATGTGTGTGAACTTCTCTCCATCAGCACTCCATCTCTCTCTTGGATGTTCCCTAAAGCCTGCTTCCCAAACTCTGTTATTATTTTCAAGGTGCCTTTCTCACCTCCTGTCTGGTTTCATACTTTCTGCCTTTTAAGGCAACTCTATCAGCATGGTTCATAGACCTTTACTCCTCCTGGCGTGTCTTGCACCCACACTTCCTCTTTCATTAGTCACCAAAGCCAAAATGACCAATCACACCAAAGCCAAAATGACCAATCACACCAAAGTCAAACTGACCAATCAGACAGCATTACTGGAAACGCAGACCTTACTGTTTTATTAAATAGTAGATAGTAGTACATTAAATCATCTGAGGGTCCAGATCTAATGGCCCTCCATTGTTCTCTATACCCTTATATGTGTGTGTGAGCTCAGATGCAACCTAAACTTTCCAATTGGTCATGAAGTTAAGAGGTCTTTATTTTTGGAAATTAATTGCACATTTACATATCCAATTTAAGTTTTTTCCAGTCAAGGCTATGCAGTGCAAGCCAGGGAATAGGTACAAAAATTCCAGTAACATTTTCTCTCTTAAAGGTAACTGCATCAATTTGGAAAAAAAAAACCAGAAAGCACATCAATATCAGGAATGCATTCTCCACAAGACATTACGCTGATGAGGCTGAACAGTATTTTGATCTTTACCCATGGCAATGGAGGACCACGTAACAGCTTTAAATCTGAAAAAGCCAACAACGAAGTGTTATGTTTGCTCCATTCACTTTGTGGAAAAGAATCCAGCAGTATGATTCCCCATTTCCAATAAGTGTAGAATTCTGGTTCAGAAAGAACGTGTTTTTAAATTGTGTCCTCATGCATAAACAGTACATACACACAAAAATGTTGCATACGCCTGTTTACCCGCTCACATCGAGGTGTATAAAAAGTAAACTTGGCGTAATGCTATGCACATTTACACAGCAGCCTCAGACTATGCGTATGCCAGTTTCTGCTCGGTTCTGTAAATGGGCAGCACCCAGCGTCAAAGCAGTGCTACTGTTTCTATGTGGTTTCCCTTTCTCTATTAGATTCACACCCATGATGCAGACATTATGAAATACATTGAACTTAACTGCATATCAGTTACAAATTTAAAGCACTTGATTGGAATGAATCTGCAACAATATAGTGGTGCATGAAGTGGCCACACTACTCCAACCATCATGACTGCTTTAGGGTTGTTAGAAGACATTGCAAATGGAAGAATTAGAAGAGAGTGCATTATTGGAGATCATGCTGATTTCTTGTCCCATGATGATGACTGGCTTCTAAGTCAGTTTAGATTTCTAAGAGCTATCCTCTTGGAGCTGTGTGCTGGCGCCGGCTTTACAAAGGCAGACTTTGAGGAATTGTGCTCTACCTGCTCCTTTCTGTCCATCATTGAGTTTTACCCACAGGAGCTTTTCAACTTGAACTCGCTGACTGATCGAGTATTTCACAAACATCACTGAGTCGCGCCATGCTGCCTGTATGGGATGGTATTATCTGCTTGTCATCCAGATATATAAGATTTCCTTACACTGTGGATGAACAGGCAAATATTAAAGTGCAATTCACAACAACGTCCGGTTTTCCAAATGCAGTTGGTGTGACATTCATTGCTATAAAGGTGCCTTCGGAGAATGAATTTATTTATGTAAATAGAAAGCATTTCCCTTCTATTAATGTGAAAATTATCTGCGATGAGAAAATGTGTCTCATTAATGTTGTGGTGAGGTACATAAATGTCTTGCCAATAGTTGCAGCAGCTCGTTGCTCAAATAGTGCGAGCCCCGTAATTCTGCTGCCTACTCCAGTGGTGATGACACTCAGAAGGTGGGCTGCAACTCACCTTTTCACGCCAGCTTTGAAATCTGACCAGTTCTTTTTTATTTTGGGCATTGTGAACCTGAACTTTTGAGTGTATCTGCTGTGTTCTTTCACTCCATCAATTTCGTTTTGTTGATTATACCACTGCTTAAGCCACAAATACTACATACATTAGTAAGTTTTCCATGCCTCTACTTCACTGAGCAGGACCTCCATTTTGTTTTACACATGCTTTTGCCATTGTCTTTTAACAAAACACTGAACGGAAGGGGGTATTTATATTGATTTGCATATTCAAATAGGCAAAATTCTAGGAGGGGCTGTAGGCACGTGCATGTGCATTGAAATTCACGTTGATTGGGATTTATAAAGAGAAAGTTCATAGAACTTTGCTTATGCACAGTTCCATGCATCTGAATTCTTTTCACACATTTCTAGTTTTGCCTGTACGTCATGTTTTAGTGTGAATTCTATGTAAGGCATTATTACATGAGGCCCCTGGTCACAAGGTGGTTAGCGCTGCTACCAGAGATTCCCAGAGTCTTGTGTTTGAGTTGTGCAATGTGTGTAGTCTGTAAAGTCTGTCCAAGTTATTATGGTTTGTCCTTTATTCTCTCAAAGCCATTAGATTCTGAACTTGAGCTGTCACCTTTCCAGTTTAGACAGTTTAGAACCAATATATTTTCCTGAGCAGCAGGTGTTTGCAAAGTTCTCAGTTTCCTTAACATTTAAAATCTATGTTGCTGTATTTTGTAACATGATGAAAATGTCAGAAGATATCACAATTATCTGATGCCAGACAAGGCACCAGCATCCTATTGTTTTAGCTTTTTTGTAGTAAGGTAAGGTAATTTTTATCATTACAGATGTCAGCACACAGAATAGAAAATTCAGGTGTGACCCCACCAAATGTTGTGATGCCTAAATGGAAAAACAGGCTACGGAAATGGACAATTTAAGCCTTCTACAGCAGAGTTCCTCAAGTTCAGTCCTGGAAGGCCACAGCAGCTTCAGGTTTTTATAACAACAACATTGCTCACTTAAAAGTCAATTATTACTAATGATAAGGCCCAATGCAAGGAAAGGAGCCACCTTGTACAGGAGGAGGTGTGAGCAGGTACGGAAGAAGAGCGTACCAGAAGGATGGTAGGATTGAGACAGCAGGGGGCATGGATGAGGTGGGAGAGTTTACTGAAATGGAAGATCTCAGGGTCATTCATTCGGCAGGCAGAACCACAGCCCAAAAACGACTTGGTCCACGCTGCCTGTGCTGCCCTATCTAGCCCAGGAAACTTCCATTTTTGGGGCAAGAGAGAGACACCATTTTGCTACTTCTGCTCGAGAAAAGGTGCACTGGAAAATATTCTCAGCAGTTCTACTAAGAGAAGGATGCTACAGCTGGAGACCCAAACAAGTGCAGAAAATAGTGGCAAATACTGTCATCTTAGCCATCATTGCAAGAAAACACCACAGTCCTTTCAAAAAGCACCTTAATTTCATGAAAGAAGGAGAGCAACATTGGCAGGCCTACTCACTATTGCAAAAGACTGGCAGCTAAAGCTTGACCTGGGCAACACACACATTGCAAAAACATCACTGTGGCCTGATGTAGTCACTCTATCAGAGGCCTCAAAACAAAGTGGTCATGATAGAATTGACAATGCCCTGGGGAAATCGCATGAGAGGAAGCTTGCTACATACCAGGACCTATTGAATCAGTGCCAGAGACAGGGTTGGCATGCTTGCTGCCAGCCGGTTGAAGAAGGATTTGCAGGCCGCTCACTCTGCAAAGCACACCCTGCTTGGCATCACTGGAGTTGCCAAGAGAAAAGCCATCCAAACCAACAAAGAGGCTGCAGAAAGATCAAGATGGTGGTGCCTGTGCAAAGATACTGAGATTAATAAAATAAGTCCATGAAGACCCAAACATAAAAGAAGTGGTGAGGGAGACTTTTGCTGCTATTCACCAAAAATCTGGAATATTTTACCAACAGAGATGCCATTCTAACAATTTGTTTTTTCATATCTACATTTTAATTCTACCCTTGATAAACTAGATATGCATAGAATTACAATGTTCTTCAATGAATCTTCAGTCTTTGTTAATCTTTTCTTTTCGCTATTTTTTTTCCGGTTGTTTTGTGGTGATGTCCTGAGCCACCACCACCTCATCAAAGTCCTGTGCTGCTTGAATGTGATGTTTGAATGTTTGAATGAAAGCAGACACTCCAACCTACCACGATAACTAATGCATCACGAGACCCAGGGAGCACCCGGAGGAAACCCACGCAGACACGGGAAGAACATGCAAACTCCACGTTACCACGCTAAGTCAGCGGTATTGAAATTTGAGCCCCCCGTTATATTCTTATTTCTTTTTTCTATATTTTTTCATGTACAAAACTTTATGCAGATGGATTATTATCAGTTCTACATAAGATATATCAAAAATCAAATATGAATTGTTTATTTCTAAAACCCATGCAGGTAACATTGCTTTTAAAGAATTATTGTAAGATTTAAAATATACAGTTACTTCCACAAATATCCTATGCAAGTTATGGTTTACATAAAACTATCTATTATAAATACCTTCTTCGGTAAAACGAACATTGAATTTTGTGCGACTCATATATATTATCAGGGTGGCATGGTGGCACAGTGGGTAGCCCTGCTGCCTCGCAGTTAGGAGACCTGGGTTCACTTCCTGGGTCTTCCCTGCGTGGAGTTTGCATGTTCTCCCCGTGTCTGCGTGGGTGTCCTCCCACAGTCTAAAGACGTGCAGGTTAGGTGCATTGGCAACCCTAAATTGTCGGTTTGTGTGTGCCCTACAGTGGGCTGGCGCCCAGCCTGAGGTTTGTTGGCTGGGATTGGCTCCAGCAGACCCCTATGACCCTGTAGTTAGAATGTAGCGGGTTGGATAATGGATGGATATATATTATATTTTTTAAACAATAGTTAATCATTTTATTTCTAAAACAATCATACAATACAATACTGTAGCTTAACACAATAACCTATTTCTTTTATATTAATATTTGGATTTAGTTTTCTATTGTTTATTGTCTGGAAGCATTAAAACATCTTTTGACTTTCTCTGAATTTTCCATCTCTTTATTACTGCTGCTATTAGAAATCAGAACTATTGCAGTGTCTTTTCTGCACTGTTCTTTACAAGTCCACACATGAATTGATAACTTGCTCGTGCACAAATATTTAGTGTGGAGTTTAAAAATATCACTCCAGTTCATAATTATGTCATTAGTGTTTTATTAAACTTGTTGTTCCTATATATAATATCCTCTAGTCTATGAGGAAAAATGAAAGGGCTTGTTGAATGTAAGCTTTATTTACTACTAGTATCTTATAGGAATACACTTCTGGATCTTTTATATGCACTGTAAAAGGGCACTTCATCATTTTAGGTAAAGACTTTTTTGTACTTTTATGAGTACTGTGAAACTTCATGTTACTGTGCAGGCACTGAAGAATGGGAATTCATAAGAAGACTTTGTTAAAACGCCTGTCCCCACTCTAACTGAAACATCACAACAACTTTACAACTGCTTTAATTAGTCACACAAGGTACTCCATAGGGAAGGCTACAATTAAAATATACAGAGCTGCCCTAAATATTACAATAAAGGTTAGCCACCTAACATCGCACAGTTTAAACACGAATGAAAAAGAAAAATGAAATGCTTCAATCTCTGTAGCTTTCACGCAAAACCAGCTTTAATTAAAAAGCCGGTCTTCCTGTTAGCAAGCCTTATAATATTACAGTGAGTGTGCAGTTTCCTGGAATAGCAGTTCATAAAGTAAATTATTTGCATATTTGAAGATCTGACTCATGAGGACAACTGGAAGACCCCAAATGCTGCTGATGTGTTCCAGCCTCTTGATGCTCACTTGTATGTGCCAGTCTTTTTAAAAGCTAAAGCTGAGCTGGAAAAATAAATGAAGACCATAGAACTGAGAATGAAGATTATAAAGGAGAATCACAACAACACAGTAGCTGGTGATTAAAATGACCAAGGAATAAGCAATCAGAGAAACAGAGTCTGCTTATTAAAAAAAGTTACAAATTAAATTTTATAATTGTATACAGTTAGTTTTGGTATGTGTCTAGGTTTCCTTTTTCAAACTCCCTTAGTCAAGTTCAAGGTAGCCAGGGAACATCTACAACAACATGGAGAGAATGTTCACCCTCCACAGCGGCAGTGACCAGGCCAGAATGTCAGCTTGCTACTCTGGAGCTACAAGGCAGCACCCAATTTGTCACATCCAAAAATTCACTTGTTTTTCAATCCAATAATTCACATGAAAGCTGTAAACTGTGACACAGCTAGTAGCTCCACAGCACCTGGATAACATTTGAATGGTGACTCTGAATTTGCTCGATGTACTGTAAATGAATTTAGGTGTAGGTCACAGTGTGGTCCTGTTCAGTGCTGACAAGGAAAAGGCAAATGCAGAAAAGTTTTGATGAGAACAGGCCTCTAATCCCAGTATAACTTCTTAATTCCAGTTAAACTAATATGTAAAAAAAAAATGAGTTGGGCAAATGCTCCTAAGGATTTGTTCTCAAATACACTACCAGGTAACTTATTCCATATTATTTATTGTTTGACATAACAGCTTACAGACTAGCTGTTTTGGTTCTGGCATATACAGTAGATGGCAGTCTACATGAGACTAGTCATCAAATAGCTAAAGGCAGGAGGGTTCCAAGTTGGCCAAACACTGAAGATGGGTACACCATTGGCTGAAATACTGAGATCAACGCTGCAAGGTGTGTGTGGGTCAAGAATAATGGCAGATGTTTAGCAATATTGTCATGCTATTGTTCTAAACCTCTGCTTAGTATTTCTTGAAGTATAAACTTTTACTATTTTTGCTATTCTGTGGATTGTCTAAGGTTACACACTCTTGACAATACTTTAGTTGTAGGGAGGGCTGGCATGTAACTTTCCAACTATTTTAACTATTCTTTGTAAGGATAATGCTTATTTGTGTTTTTTCAAACTAACAACTTTATCTTTAAGATTCCTTTCTTAAAAATTTTGGATACTCAACCACATAATGATGAATTTCTTCTACCATTATGTTACAATAAAATATTTTTAATTCTGTGCTCTGATACCAAATGACTTTTTACCCTATATATACCTAGTGAATTTATATGTAAGATCTCTTTCACGGGCGGTATGGTGGCGCACTGGTAGCGCTGCTGCCTCACAGTTAGAAGACCTGGGTTCGCTTCCCAGGTTCTTCCTGCGTGGAGTTTGCATGTTCTCCCTGTGTCTGTGCGATTTCCTCCCACAGTACAAAGACATGCAGGTTAGGTGCATTGGCGATCCTAAATTGTCCCTGGTGTGTGTGTGTGTGTGTGCCCTGCGGTGACCTGTTGCCTTGCCCGGGGATTGTTTCCTGCCTTGTGCCCTGGGATTGGCTCCAGCAGACCCCTGTGACCCTGTGTTGGGATATAGTGGGTTGGATAATGGATGGATGGATCTCTATCACTCACTCAATTGTATAGGTACCAGTATAAAATGCTGATATGCTGTTTAATACGTCAGCATTGTATACTTGTATCCACACTATATAATCAAGTATATTACTAGCAGTGCCAGTGCTAGGTTATTTTGCGCCATAGGCCAAGCTTACTAGTGTGCCTACAGACTGTTTGGTAGCTGACACGTGCAGCTGGGACTTTCCCCCCTTATGATATGCACCCTAGGTGAATGCCGAATTCACGGTAATGGTGATGCGGGCCCTAATTACTAGTCAGAAGCTTTCTGACTTTTTCATTTTCTTTCTTTTTAGTTATTCTGGTGTGCGTGTTCAGACCATTGTGTGTCTATATCTATCTATCTATCTATCTATCTATCTATCTATGTAAAGAGTTTCTGTACAAAGCCAAATTTTCCCCAAGAACAAATAAAATTATTTTATTTATTTTTTATGGATAGATCTATCTAGGCCAGGGGTGGCGAACTCCAGGCCTGGAGTGCACAGTGCCTACAGGTTTTCATTCTAACTCTTTTCCTAATCAGTGACCAGTTTTCACTGCTAATTAACTTTTTCCCCATCACTTTAATAGCCCTGTTAGAAGAGTTCAGCCCTCTGAATTGATTCTTTTCTTCATTAAATAACAGCCAAGCAGAAATGAGATATGAAACGAGCTAACAGATGACTAGTTAAACTGGGGCTTCAAACTCCAACCAATTTCACTCCAATCACTTTCTTAATGAGAAGCCAATTCTTACTGTTAATTAAACCTGTTATTTAATTCCATGGCTTGTCGCTGCTCTCATTCTGCCACAGCACACATTTTGAAAACTGTTGTTTTTCTGTTCTTTCTAAGAGCACCGTCAAAATGTGTTAGTGACCTGAGAGATCAGCCTTACCAAGACCATCGCCTCTCTTTAATTTCAGATATTGTGTAATGGGCATAGGGGAGCTGGTCATGTGGTGGCTTGTTTTGTGTCTCATTATTGTTTAGCTGCTAATTAAAGAAAAAAAAAAACAACTATGGGGCCTGAGTCAAATTAATTTAAAGAAGTAATCAGCAGCAAAAACTGGTCACTAATTAAGAAGATGGTAAGAAGGAAAACCTGCAGCCACTGCGGCACTCCAGGCCTGGAGTTCGCCACCCCTGATCTAGGCCCAATAATAAGCTGCACAATATCATTTAGTGAAGACTATTACCATGTGGCAATAGGCACTGAACACAATTCATAATACACAGTGAAAAAGGAAAAGACTTTCAGCATGTTTTGTGGGATCACTGAGGTCACCCATCATAAGCAGGAGATAAACATTAAGATTATAAGTAATTATGATCAAACTCCACTGAATTTGCTTGCATTGAAATTGCAGAAATGTTTGGCAACTTCACCAAACTCAACAAAATTCACTGAAGTTAATAGAAAAGAAGAAACTGAAATAGCTTTGATTGGATTATAATAGTGCAGAGGTCTTTTACGTGTCCCTGAGGGGTACAGAAACATTTGCAAGCTACACTGGATTAATTATTATAAAAAAAAATATGACCTGAGCTGTGAGGCAGCAGTGCTAACCAAAGAAATAAAATTAATAGAATTAAATATCAGAACAGTAAAAATTCTTGCAGAAGCATGAATTCACTAAACACCACACAAATTCAATAGCAGGTACTCACCTCTCTCATGCCTCTTAGTTTGTTTCTTTTTTCCTGACACCTTTGCTTGTTCACCTCCACTGCTATCAAATAAGTGCAAGAATAAATCATGTGGATTCTTCACTACATCATGTTTGCATCAACTGCACAGCACTCTGGGCAATATTATTAAAGGTATTATTACATACAGGTCACATTTAAGTCTATAAGAAAAGTCATTACCTTTAAGAAACGAATACACCAACACATTAACTGTTTCCTTCTGTGAGCACGTTTTGTGTTTTGGTAGGTTTTATGCTAATCAGAGTGATATTTTGGGGGGGGGGGGGCTGTGCCATCCAACAATGTCTGTTACAGCTTTGTGATGGAACACTCTCCATGCAAAGTTTCATTGGATCCTGGGAAGAAAAAGTTTGTCTAAGCAGGCCACATGGCGAATTTCCAGGAGAATATTTGGCGAACAAGGTCATCGGCAAATAATGCTTTTGGCAAATTTCAATGAACAACACCTACTAACAATGAGGAACAGTACTGTAAACTAGTGACTTTGTCACTACTTTCAATCATTGTGTGTTTTTGTGCACACATGTGCCAGCATGCTTTGCAAAAAGCTCAGTCACAGGTAAGCAGCTCAATTGGATGTTTAGCTGGAGCAGTGAAGCCATTGCTTGCAGGTCTCAGTGTTCTAAACACAGGTTCCAGCTATGATGTTTCAAGATTTAAAGCCACAGGGATGGAATGATGACGCTCAGTTATCTCTCAGCAAAGACAGCACGTGTCACTGAATGTAAATGGTTGTATGTATAGCAAGGCAATTAGCTCTGTCATAGGTCAGCTGCTGTTGTTTTTAGCTGAAGCGAGGTAGAACCTACTGTTTGTCATTCCTAGCATCCCAACTGTGCCTTCTCAGGGAGTACAGCTGTTGAGAGAGGGAAGTGACACTCTTAGCAGTCCTTTAGTAAAGACAGTACATCTCTGCTGAGGAATCAATCAACAATTAGTGGTGTGTTTTTGCTCCATCATTATAGCCTTTCTAGCTCTGTAAGATACTATATCATTATCAAAAACTGTAGGATATTTAACCATAAGATCGACATACTATACAAACCTATAGTTCACTTTACTTTAAATGTGTTATGTGATTTAAGGCATAGTAACATTCCTTCACTGTAATTTTATTAAACACTAGCAGAATACCCGCGCTTCGCAGCGGAGAAGTAGTGTGTTAAAGAAGCAATGAAAAAGAAAAGGAAACATTTTGAAAATAACGTAACATGATTGTCAATGTAATTGTTTTGTCACTGTTGTGAGTGATGAGTGTTGCTGTCATATATATATACAGTGGTGTGAAAAACTATTTGCCCCCTTCCTGATTTCTTATTCTTTTACATGTTTGTCACACAAAATGTTTCTGATCATCAAACACATTTAACCA